>MJUU01033080.1:19699-90891 GCA_002080025.1 Modiolus philippinarum | reverse complement strand
GGGGGGTTTTCTTAGTAAAACATCAGGATATTCATTAAAAAAACATGATTGTCAAAAAAAAGGGCGGGTTCCAACCAACCCCCCAACCCCCCAGATCCGCCAATCCAAAGTTTCGGCACAAATCAATTAGTACGTGCAGATTTGGGATTGAGAGTGAATACTCCGATTTTTTTTCATCTTTTCTTTTGCAAATTCTAAAATAAGTTTGTTCAATAATATCCATAAGGATTGAAAGCAAACATACAAAGTACAATATAATATTTATGAAATATGTACGAAATTATATGACTCTATATGTAAAGTTAATATGTTTTATATTGTTTCTGGTGAACCATGCAATCATTTGTCTTTAAACATCAATCTGGTATGATGAAATCAGCGAAAGGCAAGCCAGGTTTAAAAACACTAAATTTGACAAAAACACTTTATACGATATATTACGGGATGTCATACCATTTTGCTGCAATACAGATCAGCTTTTTCTTATGAGCCGATAAGAAGGATCGTGATTGATCTTATGCTATAAAATATTCACTAAACCGATTCATTTTAGACCGACCTTTTTAAAACCATCTCGGTATGTGGACTACATATATTTGAGATCGATCTAAGTCGTTTGCTTTTGTGTTCGATCGATATATTTTGAATGGATCTCTTTAATTCCCATTTTATTGTTAGTTGTCCATTGTATAACTAACAACGAATTTTACTATTTGATAAAATAGATCTTTTTGCACAAAAAATCTAACATTGTCAATGATTCAAAATTTTTTGGCAATTCATAAATGAACATTTGCCAACTCTGATACATTTTGGTAATTTTATTATAAAATGGGGACCAAATTAGTAATTTTTTTTAATACATGTAATAGTTCACTTAGATGTTATCTTTGAATTATAGGAAGTTATTGACAAGACACAAACTGGTCCTGCCATTCACATTGTGGACCAGTAGTGGTTTATATTTGTTTATTGTTATTTATGTCCAATCATACTGTATATTTGCTTTATTATGATGTTTTTATGGGTTCTTGACCAATTGGATAAAGAATCTTTATTTTCCTTTTCTGTTTAGATTACTGATTTGTTTTTTTTTAATTAAACATATCTTATTGCTCAAAATGTTTACAGCAATTGGATCGGGCACAATTTATCACAACTCTTCCTACAATTTACAACATAATAAGGTAAATGACAGCAAATGGACATGTAAATAATTATTATGAATATAATCAAAAAAATATAATTTAAGCAACACTCACACGCGCACACACACATACATACACTTTTGCTGCAACCACTAATCAAAGCGTTTACTATGTCTAATAAATTCATGAACTGCTAGAAAAATGTCAACATTCTGTTCTACAGTATAATTTTCATTTCCAAACAAAATACAATTTAAAGAAATATCTCCATATATACCTAAAACTAAGAAAAGATCTCGCCGAATATAATTATGATTAGGACATTCCATGAAAAAGTGGAATGAGTTTTCACATGGAAATCCACACGCACAGCTAGGATTGTCTCTTAAGTTAAACCGATAAAGATCATTATTTAAAGCACTGTTATTATAACGGATCTTAGTATGTAAAATATTCATTCTTCTTGTACATTGAAAAAAACAAACAGGAACAGAGAAATTCGTAGGAATTTTATTTAAACTGGTTTTAAAACTTCTCTTACCGTTTGATATTTCTGTCATCAAGACTCAAATTATTCCATGCCTGTAATGTAGATGGAAAAAAGACAGACTTTTTTCAATGATAATCTACAACTAGGAACAACATAATTTTCACCATTACGTAGAGGATAATTTAGATATTTTCGTAACTTTTGGCGGTAAAAGGTCACACAAGTATGAAGGACACTGGTTGTTTACTATATCATACATTAGACATAAGCATCTTTTATTCCGCCTGTCTAATAATTTTTCCCACCCAGTATCCTGATATAAAGATTCCCTACTAGCATATGATGGTAACCCAGTGACAATCCTAGTTGCTATTTGTAATTTTTATAATTATTCGGTAAGTTCCACTCCACAGCCATTCCACAGATCACAACCATATTTTTTTTTCTGGTGTAGTCCCGGTTTTATATATAAAGTATAATCAGAAATCTGATGCATTATGAAACGGTAAACGATGCATATGACAAAATCAATACAGGTATGATTGAGGATTGCTTGTCCAAAATGGATTTTGTTGAGGAACACGTTATATTTTCAACACGTTAATATATATAGAATAGAAACAAAGCTGAGCAAACTGCAGCACGATACGACCACAGTACATTGAACATAGTATTGAAAATACCGTAACGTTAGGATTATTTTATTTCGTGCAGTTTTTTCCGTTTTTTTCAGTGTTGCGGTGCCATATCGTTATAAGCCTTGTTTCGTTATGACAAACTGAAAAGAAAAATGCATCGTGCATTCCATTTTCTGATTTTTTGTCTACTCACAGTGCCCCCTTTACGACCCTCAGGCTTTCTCGGAAAACGCCACCTATCGTTAATTCGATTATTGACTGTTGGTTGAACATACGACGTATTTTGATTTTACATTCTAGTCTGTTGATTTAACTATTGCCTGTTAATTTTCATACCTGTTTGTTTTGTTTTTCAACATGTATCCGAAATTACTTGTTTGTTGTGTTTTGACGTATTTTTTACCCTTTGAAGTCTGTTAGTTCTGCATTCTAGTCTGTTGATTTAACATTCTAGGATGTTAGCTTTTCATTTAATGTTGTTAGTCTTTATATAACCATACCTGTTTTTTTTGTAATTTAGCATGTTTTCGAAATTACTTGTTTGTTTCGTTTTGACGTATTTTTTTTGGCCCTTTCCGCCGCCAAAACCCAATGTAAATGTAGGTAATTAAAGAGAATAAGGATTATATATGGCCTGCACTAAGTATAAGAAGGTGTTTTCTCCTTATGGCACCGCACCTTGACACTTTTTGCAGGCTATACACTCTCTGAAATCTTGCTGCATTTATACCCCGCAAACAAAGTTTCGGGGTATCAAGAATCACCCTGTCCGTCCATGTACCTTGTCAGCGCATGTTCTCCTAAACGACTGTTTGGATTTTGATGAAATGTTACAAAATGTAGTACACCATCTGTTGCTGGGCGTGAAGTAATATGGTTGCTGTCGAAAATTTTGAAGGGGATGTAATTTGTCTTTGAATACTTTCTGGCAAAAAGGGGATGAACCTTGTCAGCGCATGTTTTCCTAAACGGCTGCTTGGATTTTGATTAAATGATACACAGTTGTAGTACACCACGTGATGATGTGCATGAAGTAATATGGTTGCTGTCTGAAATTTTAAAGAGGAGATAATTCGTCTTTTTATATTTTCCAGAAAAAGGAGGGGGACGAACCTTGTCAGCGCATGTTCTGCGAACAGCTGCTTGTATTTTGATGAAATGTTACACAGTTGTAGTACACCACCTGTAGATGTGCATGAAGTAATCATGGTTGATGGGCAAAATTTTGAAGGGGAGATAATTTTTCTTCTAGTATTTTCTGGAAGAAGGGGAGGGAACCATGTCAGCGAATGTCCTCTTAAACGAATACTTGGATTTTAATGAAATGTAACAAGGTTGTAGTATACCACATGAAGATATGCATGAAGTAATATGGTTGCTGCCCAAAATTTTGAAGGGGAGATAATTCGTCTTTAAATATTTTCTTGAAAAATTTGAGAGGTATATCATTGTATTCATACTTGTATTGTGTCCACATTTGTCATGTGTCCATAACTGTATTGTTTCCACACATACTTAAATTCACACTAGCCATATTGACTCAGTGTTCAATTAGCAGGAGGTATAACTGGCTGCCATTCGCTGACAGCTCTAGTTTACTTTATCTATTATATGCCACAGGTTTTAGAGGGTTGCATATACATTTTATATGGCACCGTCCATTACCATATCTTTATTTCCTTTAACTTGTTGCTGTGTCTATCTTTGCTAGATGATACCATCATAGACAGACTAGTACTACGACAGGTACGGTGGAGAAATCCCCTCTTTGCATCATCTCATGGTGCCTGTTGCATTGTCTTCTCTTTGTGAACTCCCTTTTTCATAGAATATGAAGTGCATCCGCGATAGACGTGCATATATATACTTTTGTTCATTATTACTATTATTAATTGTTATTTATTGTCTGTACCGTTTTCTGTAATATTGTCCTAATCATAAATGTTTGCTGTATCATGCCCTCCTGGGACCCTAATTTGGTAAATAAAATAATCTGATTCTGATTCTACGGCATATATGTGGAAATATATGGAAATAAAACAGCATAATAATACTGTCAAAGTACCGTTTAAGTGGTTATTTTCGCGAGGACTTCATTTTCGTTTTATTCGCGATTATTCTGAAGTCGCGAAAATTGCATCCCGCGAAATTTACTACATACGAGACTTTATACAGTAAATGATAAGCAAACGAGAAAATTTGACTCCCGAGAAAATAAAGTCCAGCAATTTTGAAAGAAATCGCGAAATTTGCGTCCCGCGAAAAAAACCACTTATACGGTAATGTTACAACTGCACATTTACCTATATTGACACTACATGAGCGGATTGAATGACTAGTATTCTGAATTTCTCGGGAATTCGGGAAAGGATCATTTTATGACCGGGAATTCGGGACTTGACATTTTTTTAGCCGGGATTTCGGGATCATGATCCCTCTTCCCCACCCTCAAACTACGAAACCAAACTTTTGATCACACGGATAATACTTAAATAATTCTATCTGTCGAGATCTAGCTAAATAGAAACCAATCAAGTTAACGAATGGTCACTTCGTATATCCCTTTCCGAATTATGTTTGATTACCCTGTAGGCCTAAATGGCTGCTACAGCAAATCATATTTTAACATAGGTTCATAAAAACTAATAAAAAAATGAGAAAATAAAATAGAAATAAGAAAGTTCCCGCTGTAAACACCACCTTATCACTAGGATAATTTGTGGACTAACAGCTTTCACAAACTTCTCAAACATTCTTGTCACGATCTTGACCCTTGAAATAGACTTTTGGTGAAGACCTAAAAGGTTCTCACTAATGAAGCTGTCAACCTTTTCTATTCAATGCCAATAGGGTCGTCTTCTGTATGCTAACGTCAATATATATATACAGTATATAAGTTAATACTAAATGTACCTATACCCAACGGCACCCATGTCACCTAACAACTTTACTGTTAAATGTCTGTAGAATTAGTATTATATTTCATCTCTTCTTACAAAAGATTTTATAGTTAAGCAGAACTTTCTACATTTGAACAATTTACGTTAATCCTGAAGACTAAATATATTTAAAAAGCGTAATAGAAATACATTGTTAAAATTTCACAAACTTTGTAGGACAGTTCATGATAGTTTTGACTACTGTTAAGGTAAGACAAATCTATATCATCGAAATGCATATTAATCATAATGTTAATATTTAGAAAGTTTTTGGCTTTGCATTTTTTACAACTTTTTCTTAGACTAATTTGGAAATGCCATTAACCGTGTGAAACAATATTCGCGCTTTTTCGTTCTAGACTCCATTTTGTATTGTCAAACTATCTCAAATGAATTAAAAATAACTAAATACCGTACTTACTGTTAATTGTGTTTCTGAATATTATGGCATTTCGACAACTTATGTCTCCCCTGTGCAGGTAAAATCTAAACATTTGAAAGACCATAAACTCAAAAATGTTTGAAAACTGACAGAAAATAGATAACCAATATGATCTAAACTAAAAACCATTATCAGCTAATGGTAGAGCTTTGCATGAGAAAGATACTCCTTAGTTCCAACAACATTTTCAAACATTTAGATATTGCAATGCATTCGTTAATTTAGTCCAAGATCACGAATGAAAAATTAAAGGATATGGAGTAAATCAGACATAAAGTTGCTACCAATAAATCGTAAAAGCAAGCAATTCAACAACGCTTTGATTGTTATTCTTCATTTTGCAGTCAACACGAAACCCTTTCATCGTTTTTAATTGCTTGTATTTTTTATGTACGTTTGTTTTCTCTAGATATTTGTTTTTAGGGTTTGTTTTTCTTCATTTAATTGTTTCTATGTTTTTTTTTGTATACAGTAATCAGAAAAAAGGAATAGAATTTTCTGCAGTGATCTTGAAAATTGACAGAGTAACCCTTTGCGGTCATTTTTCACATACTAGTACCTCTGTACAATTCCTTATCACTTATATATACTAATCAACAAAAGAAACGATACACAATTCATTTTGAAAATATTTTAATATATAGCTTTTTTATGTTTCTATTTTAGCGTATTTGAACATACGTATTTCACCTAAAAAAGCATTTGTTTAATTAATTCCGAAACGGATACGATTATGAAAATCCATAATGTTAATTTTTCGACCGATAACCGAGTTCTCCGTAAATAGGTTAATGACTTATATTGTTTGATGTCAATAATTGAGACACTGTACCAGATAAAAAAAATGTCATCTTAAAAAAGTGGCAAACAAGCTTTCTTATCGATTCCTCGCTCAATCCAAAATCAACATGAGAAAGAACTTGGTACGATCAAAGTATTGATGTCAAATTATTGTTTTGTGAAGAATAACAAACTTAATACTAAAACGATTCATCGAAGTCAAACCTGCTCAACAAATTATAAAATTATAAATGGCGTAGCAGCAGGTCCCGTGAGACGTAGAAGCGTCAAGAAAGCAAAAACAGGTTTTATACTTACGTCACCGTGAATCGAATGTAGAAAATAGGACCAGAGGAATACATGGTTGTCATAGCAACAGATTTAAAATTTAGTCGATTCTAAATTGTGACAATATTGTTAGATACAAGATGTGAATAAACTCAATATTTACGTCCGGAAACAGAAAGTCTGGATAATGACCTTGACCTTCACCATAAATGGTTCAGGAATTGTAAGCGACATTTTTTGGCATAATGTTACTTCTTAGGTACGAAAGAATTCATTATATATACGAGTTATTGCTTTCTGCTAAAAAGTAAAATTATTTTTCTTAAAATCCGTGTATCTGTTATTTTGTTGATTGAAATTATATAAATCATGTAAATCTTACTCGTCGGCAGATCCAGCCTTCGAGAAAAAGGTTCCAAAGAAATTTGTTGGTGTTTTTTTTTTGTTTTTTTTGTTTTTTTTTTTTTTTTGTCTGAACTCTGCGGAAATTTCAATATTTATTCAGAAAATACAGAAAAGTGGACAATCACCAACTGTATCCGCCATTTTTCCTTAGATGAAAACAACGATCAGTAAGACTTTTGAATATTTGCTTCATTTGGAGAACAACAAATTTATGGGTTCTTTTGTATAAAGGTTAAAAAATACAACAGTATGTTGGAAAAGCCTACAGCAATTTGAACTTTGCCCGTATTGAATGGCCATAAAATTTAAATTTTACATGCTTATTATGTGATAAAATATAAGTGATTATCAAAGATTAGTAATGTATATATATATATATATATTTAACAAATATCATACGAGAATTTTAACAATTAAAGTTAAGCCTCCTTTTCAGACGTATGGAACCCATTTAGTTTATATTTTACATATTGAGTTAGAGCATAATTAAATGTTTTTTGCTATATCAGATGGTAGATTTTGCATTTTGTAATTTGCAAGCATTCAGCTACCTCACATAATGGTCAGTGACCACAATTAATTCATAAAATATAGTTATAAAAACTATATTTTTGCATTCTTAAAAAAAAAAAAAAACACTACAATGTAAAAATGGCGTTTAGGGTCTAAACATAATTCTAAACGCCTTTTTTGTTCTCATTTGAGCACATGTTTAACCCTAAACATGTTCTAGATAAATTAGGTGTTTAGGTTTAGAACGTGTTTAGGTGTTTAGGTTTAGAACATGTTTAGGGTTGTTTACAGGTTGTGGGCTTTTGTTTACTTAGATTTGGTCATATTTATTTATTTTATTAATAAAATACTCTTCTCTTCTTTCTTTGGACTGTTGAGAAAATGCAGTCAGTCAAATTCACAAACAGTACTTTGGCTTATTTCACCTGAAATGACATAAAAATAAAATTCTGTTAATCAGTTATAAATGCTAAAACATTACTCAGCCCTTCGAATAAATGTGACTGAGGTTACTGAAAAAAATTGTCCAAACATTCCTTAAAATTAATCTTTCTTTAATATCACACATAATGTAGTTTTACGAAAATTGAAGGTGAATGGCAAAATTAGTAAATCAATTACACAGAATAAAAGTAATAAATACATTAATAAGCATCAACTTTCTTAAATGTATATCAAAATAAAGTAAAGCATACCTTTGAAAAAAATATGTCGTGTCAGGTCGAATCATATTATATTTTTTCTTTTGATACATATATACCATTGATCTTAAATTACTAAATATACATAAGCATATTAAACATAAAAACTATCTACACCCCTACAAAATTGATCAGGATAACTTTAGATCGACATTCATAAACGGTTATATAATTACTGTTGGCAAATAACTCAATACGAAGTTACTGTATATTTATTTTCTGCATATGCGCATTTCAACAACTTATGTCTCTTCAGTACAGATAAAATCTAAACTTTAGGAAGACCATCAACTAAAAAGAAAACTGATAGAGAACATATAACCAATATTATATAAATGTAGAGCCAAAATCAGCTAAGGACAGGGCTTTGCATGAGGGGGGTACTCCTTAGTTTCCAAATAGAATCAGGTTTCGGTTTAGCATCGAAGTATTGACGACTGGGCTGGTAAATACAATTATTTCAAACATAGACTTGTCTGCAAAAGTAGAAATAATGTTCCACGACCAACAAGCTGGCATTCAAGGGTAAGAAATGGCCAAAAATCATGCATTAAAATTGTTAAGGTCGTCCAATGGTTACAAATGACTATAACCGACACATTGTGATGATAGACAGCTATAGCTGGTCATGATTATTCTGTGTAACATTTTCTTGGCAACAAAAGTTTTGGAAAAAGTAGTCGTTTCAATTAAAAATGATATTCAATACCGAACCTGACCAATATATGAGTAATATATGAGGGTCTGGAAGGGTTAAGGGAGAACCAGAAAAGGAGAGGAGAAAGGTAAAGAAGAAAAGGGGAGGAAAATGGATCAAGGCATTAAACTGTCCGCTCCTGATATATTCTAATTAACGTCTCAACTTTTGTATATAAAATATATGTATACAAAATACAGACAACATGAAATATAAATAAATTGCAAACGCCACTAAATTATAGCTATAAGAGACGCTTAACGACATATATCAATTTAAATACAATCTAAAAAAAGTAAGTCTCAGATATAATTAGTTACAAAATGAAAACTATGATTTTTTTTGTAATAGCCAATATGGTTTGCGGTTTGGGTTTTCTGGGCTATATGAAACTACGTGGCATAAGATAACAATCTTTCAAAATATATTACGATGTTCTTTTTCCTAAACCTTTCCATAAATTATTTATAAACATTATATCTCTGCGTATAGTACATGTATATTTTATTTAGAACATACATGTATTTATTTTGAAATATTTTCATCTTACCCCAAGGAGTAAAATGTTTCAATGAGTTTAATTTTTGTAACCCAAGTATAAAATCATACGGTATACCCTAAACCGGAGCCGGAACTTGCAGTTTTTAATCAATCGACAACATAACTACCATTCTTGGCATTATAAGCTCTTTTAAATATTTGGTAAATATTTCAGTCCATTTGAAATTTTGCAAAAATTCCACACCAATTTGATTATATCTTTCATTCCTGTGAAACAACAAGAGATAGTTAATAGACAACAATACTAAAGCAGTATGCATTAAATCTAAGTGACTTGAAAGTGTCAAAATATATCTTTATACCGTAGTTGCTGTATATTTGGTTTCTCTCAAATGTTATTTTCGCAATTATAACTGGTATTATGTTATTTATTACCACTGGACCGAGGCCTCTGCTGGTGGAGTGTTAGTCCCCGAGGGTATTCACCAAACTCAGTAACCAGTACGTCGGTGCTGGCCCGAAAACCAATTTTATCTGGGAACTTGCAAAATCTAAATTTAATAACATTTTGTTCAAAACTAAGGAGTATCTTCCTCTTGCATAGCTCTGTCCTTAGCTGATTTTGGCTTTTCTATTTAGATCTTATTGGTAGTATGTTTTCTATCAGTCTTTACACATATTTCGGTATATGGATTTCCAATATTTTGATTCTATCTGCACTGAAGAGACATCAGTTGTGGAAATGCGCATATGCAGAATCCAAATTAACAGCAACTTCGGTATTATGTTTAACTTATTAATTACAAACTGAATGGTTGCATTCACTAAACTATTCGTCGGTTTATGTTATAAAGTCCCTAATTTGCCTTTATTGACTTCACCATATCCTTTAGGTGTAGTTGATCAAGTTGTTTTAAAGATTTCAAGATTTTATCAATCAAAACAACTCCACCCCCTAGACCTCCAGGGTACACAAGCATAATCACAAAAATATAACGCTAAAACGCAACTGCGTACGTGAATACCTTAATTTTCCACTCACTGACATAACCTCTTTTACATTTTACACGTATATAGCATTGCTAAATATGGTGAAGAACAAAATGACATATATATACAGATTAATTTTCCATAGGTTTACGTGCATAAAGTGGTAACTTCATTATTGCTCTTCCAACTTAATTTATTCATTTTTACACATCAATAAGGTAAATTACCTTCGATTATATGTTTTGGTAACATTTGATATTTTAGCAACATTAAATATAATGATTTCCGGCTTTCATATTTCAGTAATTATTTTAACTACTTATTTACAAAATTTTTGACAGGCCATGGGGATATTTTTTGTGACATCACGACGTTTCAGCAAATCAGTTTGCAAACGTAGAATACAATATTGCTACTATGGTGACTGCAAACGTTTTACGAACAACTTAAATTATATATATATTTATATATAAATTAAGCGCAGATATACTTATTTGCACAACAGGAGATATTTTAATCAAACTCAATTAATGAGAAATGTATGACCATCATGTGTCGATATGTTTATTATAATCTTTGATCAACATTTTGCGTGAGTAGCCTAATCCCTTATAAGTATATTTTGAGTTTGTTGTCATTTATACATGATGCGAATCGGAGTGTTTAAGAGTAGAAAAAAATACACAAGCAAATCAATTTCTAATATAAGGGTATTCGAACATTCGGAACCGGAGCGGACACTTAGAACGTAGGCAAGAAATAACTTCTGTTGAAAATGTTAACACAGTTGAATATGCACTATCGACCAATTGCGAATCGATGAGATCATTATTATAGTCTAAACAATAGATGCGATCCCGATAAAGAAATAATTACTGTAATGAAATGAATAATGTTTATTACAATAATAATGTTTTGTTCAACAATCGCATATGTTGCTTGACTATAAAAGTGATCTCGTCGATTCGCACTTGGCCTATAGTGATATGGGTCATGCTTACTCCAATATCTTTTGTGTCCAATTTTCAAAACTGACCAATGACTATGAAAAGTCGATGACTTGCCTTGCGTTCTAAGTGGAGTTGGAAGGTGCCCAGTATGATACTGTCGGTATGTACCATCAGTAGCTTTTGAACTATTAAGTTTTTAGACTATTGCTAAGTTTAAAAGATATTTAGAAAGTATGGAGGCTTGTCGGATTTATATCGGCTTTAAATCAGAGAAAGAAATTAATATCAGAGTGAATATAGCTTTTTGATTTTCTTGAACACAAAGCATGTTCGAAGGAACGTACATGGACTTACACCTGACTTGGGAGGATGATGCTGCTTTTGAGTTTTTGAGGTAGTTTGAAACAATTTCTTTTCTACTAAGACATTTCAAACATGGTCACCCTTTTCCCTCGGATGAAAGCTGTTTGACGCTAAGTTTTTCATAGTAATAGGAAAAATAAACCCCTTTTACATAAGGTAAATCTTATATTTGAAAAGAAGAGTATCGGCCGCAGATGTCAATCAAATTTTATGTTGGAATGCCTGGAGCAAATGTAAGCTTTAATACGTTCTATTGTTAGATGTAAAATATAGAGTAGGGTGCAGACATACATGTAACCTCTCCTTCAAGTTAACTTTGGGACAATCATGAGAACAGCCCTTAATTAACTTAAAGTTAACTGGGAACAGTCATAGAATCCTGAAAAGTCTGACCAGTTATAGAGTCCTGATCGCTCTAACCTTTCATATAATCCTGACTGTATGTCCGAGAAGATAAAATTAATTGATCAAGAAGTAAGTCAAGTAAATTTCATTCAAAGTCGGTAAAAGTAAAACAATACCCAAACTGTAAATACTCTAAATTTGATGACGTAAAAGCAGTCAGGACTCTGTGACAGATTAGAGCAATCATTCTAAGACAGGTTCAAGCAGTCAGGACTCTATGTCCAGAACAGGTCAGAGCAGTCAGGGCTGTTCGACCAGAACAGGTCAGCACAGTCAGGGCTCTAGAATAGTTCTAAAAATAACTTCGAGTAGATTTTCTGACTGCTCTATGACTGGTCTAAGTTAGCCTGAAAACGGTCCTAAGTTAACTTGGAGGAGCTTTTATGAGTAGTTCAAGTTAACTTGGCAAGAGGTTATGTCTGCACACTACTTATATATAAATGTTTATACTTTTTAATAAATAATAAAATCATTAGATATTTGAGATAATAGAAAGATACCCCGATTTATAAATCACGACGCGTACTTGGATATTTAGAACAGAACGGGACACCAACATGAAATGATATTTTGCATGATTCCATTAATTTGGCTTTGGGTCCAAAACACCTGAAGATTTTGCAGGTATACTGAACAATCACTGATACTGCCGATATCCATTGAAATCCATGATGATTATTTACATAACCCTCGGGGAAGTTTTGAGCTTGATTTTTTCTCCGTAATGCGACCATGTTTTACCAGCTGACAAAGCTCCTTCAGCTAGTTGTGAGCACTCCTTGACCTATCGTTCTAAACTACGTTTTATCGAATTCTTTCCTTCACAAGATTGTGGTCTCTGTGTTAGTATTCTACATGTATCGGGTTTTATTGTATGTTTATTATACTATGGGAAAACGGGGAAAAGAAACAAAATATACCCATAAACCGGTTTAACCCTACCGCTGGCTTTTGCTAGTGCCGGTACCAAGTCTGGCTTTCCCGAGTTCCTATCGTTCTCTACCTTTGTGTTTTGTCTTTTTGTTGGTGTTTTTCTTGTTCAATTCCCCGGTTGATTGTGGCATGTGATTGTAATTTTCGGCCTTTCCTGTTATCTTCTGATCAATAAGAAATTAAATCGGTAATTTATTTAAGATTTAAACAAAATTTGAGAAAAGTTGTTTTCCATAGTTTTCACTTTTTTCATATTCGACCAACAACATCTTACTTCTTTGTGTCTTCAAACATTTATTTTAGTGCACTTAAATAATTATAGTCTATATTCAGTTCAAGTGGTATTTATAGGTCTGAATCCTGTCAAATATTTTAACAAATGATGAAATTTATATAACAGGTAGATACACAATAATATATCTATAAATCAGTCCAGTTACAAAAAACTGAAATCAGCAATAAAAAGAATGAGCCAGCGAACATGTTTGTTTTTCTAGAATAAAAACCGATATTTGCTCCTTTTTAGACATTTTTCATTCAAAGTTATATTCAACTCACACGAAAAATACGAAAAAAAAACAATCTCTAGCCTAAAGATAAGAAGCTTTTTTTCCATTCGAGTTTCAACTCGGTTGATTTAAAAAGTGTGGTTTCAAAGTATTGGGATGACCAGACAAAGTTTAAAGTAACTCGAAACATCATTTTAAGTGCAAGATAAACATATCAATCAGTCTTAGGATATTCGAATGGATATATTGATCTTGAAGTTTGTTATTTTATGCACCAAAACTGTCCATTAAACCTTACCTTGATGGAATTTCGGACTACACATAAAGACATCTAAGACGTCGGCTCGTGTATCCCATACTGCCAATCCGTTCTTCACATGCGATTGGCCACTACTTGTCCTTGTATCGATGCATTTGCATAAATTATCACCAGAAAGACATTATCCAAGTTAGTTTTTTTCTCATTTCGACTTGAAAAGTTGCTATGTATTGCAATGTGAACTTCCATCAAATACCCGAAGTGACATCATATGCTTTACGTGATACAAAACAGTTAAGATTGGAGAATTTTCAGTCTTAAACGCTTGAAGTTAAGATAAATACGGGTAATTACAAAATTACAGAACAAATTTGTCAGGAGACAAAAGGAAAAAAGACACAACAAATGGAATCTACAGAAAAATTGTAAACCTCGATGGTCCTGGCTTAGTTTACGTAAGCATTTCAAAAGAAATGGTGGTTTATACCAGTTTATGGCGTGCCAAAATGAATAAACACATATACTGGATTTTAACTAAAGTTCTAAGATTCATTAATTCTAAAATTATTCGTGTTTTTCCAATTTAGATTTTTATAGTTCTAAGAAGACGCGATTTGTAGGAATAATATATCTTCCATTTCCATCGCTATTGTCAGCAGCAGGTGGCAAACACCGAACAATTGTAAACCATGGTGGTCCTTACTTCGTTTACCTATAGGCATTTCAAAATGGGGGGGGGGGGGGTAATAACAAAATTACAGAATTGTCAAGAACAAAATTCCATGAGGCAAAAAGACAAAGCAGGTGGAAACTACCGGAAAAAAATGTCGACCGCAATGGTTTGACTTGGTAAAGGAATGGTGTATTTTCCAGTTTATAGTCTTTCCAAAATTATTCGTGTTTTTCGAAATTAGATTTCTCTTCATTGTTTATTCTATAGTTTTTACAATTTTTTTTTACAAAATGCGATTTCTAGGAACAATGTTTTTTTCTGATTCAATTTCTGCTGTCAGCATCACAAAATAATTGTCATTTTTTCTGAGAATCCAGCTTCCTGATAGTGGCAAACAGCCCCTGTCTTGTAGACAGTTTCAATTCTATTCATTGCATGTTTGCTCCCTGTTTCATGAAACTTTAATTTTGATAACAAATTACAAAGTAATCGTTTTTAAGCAGTCACTAAGATTTACAACTAAACATTGTTATTTATGTCTCTTCTGTTGTTAGGCAGTAATATCTTTGGATTTACCTTACATCATCTGTCTTACCATTTATTTCGTTTCTTGTTGATTTCTCGCATAAACTGATACCACGCTTTACTATTAAGTCCCATTTACATGCACAGTTTTACATACATGTGTATTTTTACATAGGTATGCAAATTTGCACTGGTGTGCAATGACTGCATGTAAACGCAACTGCATACGTATGTAAACTTAACAAAGGGTGTAAATTTGTATCAGGTCAGGGGCAAGTGTAAATGGTGAATGAAGGGATATGGACTAAATGCACATGAGACAAAGTCTCTACAAATACATGGTAAAACAAGCAACGGAACAACGCTTTTATTGTTGTTCTTCATCTTGAAGTCACCATGAGGCCTTGCTCATACCTCATAGTAAGTCCAAGACGGCCCCTAGCACCGGTTTAAGCGGAATTCTTTGCTAATTGTAGAGCAACGCTACATCCATGTCTTCATTGGTCATGGGTGCGGGATTGTCAATAAACATTAAGGGACCGACCATTTAACTTGAAGGGGGGGGGTATGGTTTTTTCTAAAAAAAAATATTTTGGATCTGATTTTATGTGAAAAAATATTTTGGCTGCCAAAATGATGAAAAAATTTTTTCTGAATGAGGCTTTCTGCCCCAAAAAATAATGTTAATTTTGAAAAAAATATTTTGTTGATACGCGTGCAAAAAATAAATAATTTGTTTCGCGCGAAGCGCGAAAAAAAATTTCTGTCCAGAAAAAAACCATGACCCCCCCCCTTTTCAGGTTAAATGGTCGGTCCCTAATTAAACTGGCAAAGTGCTCTTACAATCAATGTCATCATTTGCCCGACAAAAGCACTAGTGGACGATTACAACATATAGACAAACACAGGGCACTCATCAAGTCGAATGTAAGAAAATGTATATTTGCACATGTATAAATTTACACAGTATGCATTTTGAGCATGTAAATGCAAAAAAAAAATGCACACTGTGCAATATACTGTTTCTGTCTAGGAAACGGAAGAAAAGGATCTTGCAACTATATTGGAATCATGAAATTGAACTATTAATCCTGTAAAATTCATACGTCTCTGATAGTTTTGTCTGATTATTCGCTTAAAATTTATTGTAGGTGAAGTTGGACTCTAAATTATTGAAAAAATAAAAGAAGATACAATGCAACTTCATGTTTTTCTGTCATTCTACAAACTTTAAAGATCTAATAAAAAAAACTTTTAATTTTTTTACGTGTTTTTCGGCTCTTTTTACTTCTTGTAATGAACTTTTCAAAGTAAAATGCATACCTCAGATTCAATGCATGGAAATGCATAGCAAAAATACTTTTACATACTGGTGAAGTTTTACACACGTGTAAAGTTACATACTTGTGTAAATTTTGCGCATGTAAATGGAGCTTTAGATAGACATTAAAGACCCAATGTGCTTAAATTATAATTTAATGAATGCTTTATATAAAATCGTCAAGATATATTTGGTTGACATTAGGTCCTTCGTTTATTATGCATTCAAATATGATTTTATCATATACACTTGGCCATAAGTTAAGGACCATCTGATTTGAAAGTTTATTTCAAAGTCATATCTTTGAATTAATATTTTGCATTTTCGCATGCTTGATGTTCTAAGCTTAATGCATTGAAAGGCTGTCTAAGTTATTGAAAGAAGGGGAATAACACTGCAAACATGCGTAATGAAACATCTTTTCTTCAAAGTTGAACTGCCCTCGTTTTCCAAAGTTATATCAAAGAGTGTCGGATCAATGACTTGTCTGGCGTTAAAATCTGACAAAATGTGTTCTTATTTGTTGATTTTCTCTAATACATGTATCTGCGTGATTTTGTTTTTGGAAGTTTGCCAAATTAATGGAATGTTATTGCTTTAATTGTTAGGTGTATTTCATAAAAAATCAATGAAGACTTCATTTGAAGTGTTTTAAAGTTCTCCAGAAAATGAGAAAAAAACACATTTCAGTAATGAACGAGTTTCAAAATACCATTATTTTAATGGTAATCTACACCTGTATGAACAAAGGAATATTTCAATCAAATTATATGCAACAGCAAACGTCAGAACTGAAGTCAATTGCATTAACAGAAATTTTGTACAAAAAATACAATTTTGCAAACAAAAAAAAAAAAATGTCACTGCGGCTTCAGTAAACTAGGTGAATTCAAACATTAGTTTCAATAAGATTACTTTTAGGGAATTCAATGCCACAACAGACTACAGCCCCATAAAGTCCTAGTCTTGCCAATACCTGACCATTTCTTGATACATAACGCTTCAAAACTGTATTAAAACAGGTTATCTCCCTTACATGAATTGAAGACGTATCCTGAGATTCAAAAATACTGTTTTCATTTTGTGTGCGTTTTTATATTTGACAAAAGGAAATTTTCAGTTTCTGATAGCATTATTTTCCACAAGAAATTGCACATTTCAGTGAAACTCGTTTCCTGGTTATCAAGAACCAATTTGCACCCAGTCTTTCAAATAGCCGTTGAGTATGCCGCTTTTTGTAAGCGTAGTGTACTTTTGCGAATTTCTGTTCTTGTAAATGAAATACTTTTACCATATAGTAATTTTAAAGATTTCTTAACATATAAAAATATTAAGTTTACTATTTAAAGTTAAGCTCAAACCAAAATATGAGTGGTCCTTAACTTATGACCAAGTGTATATTAGAGTCATGTTTTGCTTTGCAAATGCTTTTCACTCACAACTCCTTCCCCCACCGGAAGCCTTATATAACCTTTCAGCAGTAAATATGGTTATACGAGAGAGTCCAACTATGATTTATGTCTATTCCTGTTTTCCTAGTTTGTCTAGACCTCTTTATCTTTTCAAGACATAAATGGATCGTGCAGCTTACATACACTTAGATGCTCTATTTTGGGTTGTTTGAACCTGGAGGTGGGATGTTGTTTCCTTGACATTTTTCCCATTTTCTTTCTTTTTCATACAGATATAGAAGAACGATAAAAACGTTGTTTCATTGCTTAGTTTTTTCATGTTTTTGTAGAGACCTTGTCTCATTTGCATTTAATCAATATCTTTCATTGTAAATTCATCGTTTTGCACATGTATATGGCTTGTTGGAAACCTGATGGCAAGTCGAAACCTTAAAATTGTAATTACATGAATCATGTTTAATCTTAAAAGTGATGTACAAAGTTTTACCCATTTACATGCCATAAAAACCTAGAGAACGCTTCAGCTGCCGTTCAAAGCAATCTTTTATTAATCAATTACACACCGTAGGAAGCTGTACAATGACAAATGAGTGGATGAGCTTTTGGAAGGAGAGAAGTACGCTTTAACACTGCAGACAAAGATGATATATGTTGCAGAAAAATAGTTTACATTTGTTGAAAGGTTATGTTTAAATTAATACCCGATTTAAAAGTGCTTAAATAATAATATACCTCTTCTTTGTAAACTTGTATTGTGAAATATCACTACAAAGTCTGAAATATTATTTGAACGGAAAACTTGGGGTTTGCGAAGTCCGGTCAAAAGGTAGCGAAGAACAAGAACAGAGGATAGCAAACTAAACGACAAGATACTTTTAACGTATTAATTTTCGCGGTGTACTAGTTTTCGCTGTTTTCACGTTAGCTCTGGAACGCCAAAAATATTACCCGTAAAAATAAGTTTTTGTGTAGAAAAAGCCTTTATAACATTGAAAACCGTGAAAATTGATACCTACAAATATGTCGATCTTTCATAAACTGCAAAAAAAAAAACATCCACCAAAATTAATACGTTTACAGTATACACACCGTACAACCGCGTTGTATCGTTTTGAGCAAAGTCTGCATGATACATTCAGAATTGATTCTAGCAATTTTGTTACCCCATATGATATGATATGAACATTTCTATTGTTGCTATCCGGCCGGTGTTTTATTCATCGTCTTTTTTATATTAACCTTTGCTTTTAAGGCTCAGAAATGCCGCTTCTTAGAGTCTTCCTGAGAATATGGCGTCCACATCAGATGAAGTGAGTGATCTTTCAAAGCTCGACAATTTAAACACAGATGAGATTTTATCTAAACTAAAGAAAAGATTTGTCCAAGGAAAGATTTATGTGAGTAACTTATAAATTTTAACTTAGAACCAAGATACATAGTGACACGGTCTATACTGTTTTAACTATCTAGAGAAAGAGTAGCTTTCGAAACTATGAACATTCGTTCACTGAAAAACGCGATGACACATCTATCATTCATTGAAATACGGAATGACACATCTTTCGTTCACTAAAATACGGAATCATATGGATAACGATTACTGAAATACGGAATTACACACCTATTACTCACAGAACTACGGAAAACACGTCTATTATTTTTTCCGTGTTGCACATATTATTTATTGATATATGTTCAACATGGTGCTACACATGGCGACTATGCCGAAAAAGTCCTTTTTTGTACAACAAAGGAGTACTGTGATGTCCTGTATAAATTCAAAAGGACCCAAGAATTTTGGCCATAGAAATCATTTTTTTTCATATCATTCAAATGCATGTTCATTAAATGTAAAAATATTTACAAAAATCTGATGTATTACATTTTTGTATAATCAAGGTTATTTTGACCTGAAGTTTTGTTTATTGTTAAATATTTTATATCATAAATACAACAAACAATGCCCAGAATTACTGTTTAAGATGACGTTTTGTCACTTTTTGGGATGGGTTTGATTAAATAACTGGAGCAACCACTCGACTATAAATATTTCAGTGTAAATGTATAGCTTTAATTAAATGAGCAAGCATGTTTAAGTAGAGGAATGGTGCCGCTGGTTTTTATAAAAAAATATCCAGAAAGTTCGCCGAAATCGTTGCAAATTTTAATTTCGACCATTTCATTAATTTTTGTGAAGTCATTTATAGATCAATCTGAAAATAAAAGCAAAAAAATTGTCTGATTATCGAATCATCGTTGATATTTTCACAAACGATTAACTTACGTAAATCTTTTTGAAAAATTTGATTTTTAGAACCAATTCTGACAATAAGTGAACAAAATTCTTTAGTTGATAGCAAGCATTTTACCTTTCAGGACATATAAGATCATTTATACTTTTACACGTTAATTGATATAAATACATTGATACAGATACCGGTTTGTAATATCTGTAATAGTACATTACCTTAGCGACCCAAATAAAAAAATTTAAAAAAAATGTAAATGTAAATCTAAGGAAATAAATTCACATGAAGTTCAAATCGGTGCATTGCAATTGCGCCAATTAGTATTTCATTTGCGCCAAAAATATATTTCTTTTGCGCCACAAACTTCACTTCATTTGCGCCAAAATAAAAACTTTACATTTGCGCCACATACAGGTAAATAGTATTGATTAAAGTAAAAAAACTTTATTATTTATACTTATTTTTACATGTTTTTCCTTCTTCTGTTCGCCAGAATTACCTATTTTACTTGTCCACTGGGTAGTGGGGGGGGGGGGGTAATATAACACTAATAACACTACGATGTACAATCAATCATATTCAGTAGTACCACAACATATAGCAAATATAAGTATAGAAGAATTTACAAAGCCAATGAAAATATCACTTCGGGATTTAATAGATAGAATATAATATACACACCTCCCCGCGCTTTACATATCTGAACTAATATTATAACTGTACATAATAAAAAATATTGCTCTTTCATTTTAAAGAATACATTAAATATTCTTTTAATGATAAATAAAAAAAATAGAATATGAAATGGGATATTGAATACTGTTTCTACTACTTATTACATGTATTGCAAAATTTAGATGTTAAATTTTTACCTGAGAAATGGCGCAAATGAAATACAAGCTTGTTGCGCAAATGAAATATCCCACTTTTCAAAAATTGTCGCAAATGCAATGCGCCCGTTCAAATACGAGCTTGTTTAGAAGGCTTGCGTAAGGGAGTGGATGTATAAAAATTAGTTTTGATAATAAAGGTAAATACATGTATTCCTGCAACATATGTTTTAAAGGAAATGTATTTTTCTAGTAATTCTAAAGCTGTTTCTTTTTTTTCAACAAAAAACGAAAGTTTAAGATTATGTAAACCATATAAGACTCGTTGGGAGATTCACCTGCCGACAAAAGGTTTGTTTTTAGACAAGAAAGGGTGCAACGCTTCTTTTCATCCCCCAAATTCTGCATGAAGAAAAATTTATACGAGAGAAAGGCCGAAACTCCAGCCTTGTCGATGTGAGCTTGTTATGTTGTATGAATGATTTTGATTTTATATCTGGAAAGCTAAATTAAGAACAGCTGATTTATAATTACCTACAGAAACTGAACGTTGATATTTTTTGACATCACATAATGAAATTTCAGAAAGGGATATGGGATCTTCTGCATTGTAACCAGAAAAAAACATAACTGATCAAATCAAAGAGAACAGTCTTTAAGTAATAGTTTTTCAGTTTACCATCTCAGGAAATTTTTTCTACCAGGATTGTGATTCTATGACAGCTTTAATTAAGGAAACTTTATCATGATACATACAGTTTTCGTCTCATGAACTTCGGCTCTTGACAACTCTTTTCGGTAATTTTGTTATTACCCCCCCCCCCCCTTTTCAAAGGCTAAATATTTTGCTTTAAGGTGTCTCAGTGGTATTATTCCGCCATTTTTGTCTAATACTTGCTAATACTTGTTCATTTTGGTTTCATTCATTAAGACATTAACAACATAGTTATTTAAAATTTAAAGATACATGTACCATAAATCTGTTGTTGGATTTACAAAACACAGAAATAATGCAAGGGAGATAAGTTGATAAAAGAATTTCACAAAAATATTACTAGAGAAATTAACATTTGCAATTTATCTCTCTTATTTCAACGGTGACTCCTAATTTTTATTTTGTATATGTAAACTATATAATGATTTAAAAAAAAAACATGCAAAATATGAAAACAATCTGTAATAGGACTTTAAAGCTATCATCTAATATAATCATTTTCCCTATCATTTCCTTGTAAAATCTGTAAATTTTCAATTTCAATTTTTGCGTTTAAATGTACGGTGACCCCCAAATTTTATTTCATATTTTGGAAAATAATACAAATATGTTTCTACACAAAACAATTCACAAAATTCTATAATAGGAAAATAATATCCTGTAGACACCAACAACCAATAAATCCTTCACATATTTTTCTACAGAGACAATAACTTTAGCGTCGAAGTGTTAGATCAATAAACTACTTCGTATTTTGGACCCAAACAGATGCTATACTAACTTGTGTCTGCATTTGTCACACAAAGTAGCTGCGACATGTCACTGAACAATCAATTTTTGATTCAAAGATCAAAACATGTCAAAACTTTGGACATCGGACAGTTTGATGGACAATCAATAATTTAACCTTCATCTTAATAGTTGTAAAAGAGGGCCTTCAGAAATATTGTGATACTTGCTTTTCAAGAAATGTGAATATTGAAAAACTCTATATCCTTATTACACTGTAACGGCATTAAGGCCTTTGAACTCTCGATACTTTACAATACCATTCCCCATGAACAACTGAAATCTCAGTTGAAAGATATAATTCATAGACTTTCCTACGGGAGAACGGTGAATGGAGGTATAAAGTAAATTGTTAAAGGCAGAGATCAAGCATACTCTGTGAAATACGACTCCGAAATGGAGAAAAAATGTATGGAAGAAAACGTGATTAAAATGTTAGAGGTTCTGATCGACAATAAGACTCGCTGGCAGATTCAACTGCCGACAAAAGGTTTGTTTTTAGAAAAAGGGCTCAACGCTTCTTTTCATTCCCCAAATCGTGCACTAGTTAAAATTTTAACAGGGAGAAACGCCCAAACTCAAGCTTCCTTGATGTGACCTTGTTATGTTGTATGAATGATTTTAATTCTATACTAGTAAAGCTAAATTAAGAACAGCTAATTTATAGATACCTACAGAAACTGGACGTTGATATGAATGTGAAATTTCAAAATGCAGGATCTGCTGCATTCTAATAGCTAGAAAACAATAAAAAAGAACAGTCTCTAAATAAAATGTTTTCAGTTTACGATCTTAGGACATACTCTTTCATATAGATTTTTAAATCTATGACAGAATTAATTTTAATTTGATAAATTGATAAAAAAAAAATAAAATAATAGAGTATTTGTCATAGCAACTTAATCATGATATATACAGATAAATTAAATATTTTGCTTTAAGCAGGCAATTAATCATCAACATTTTTCTCTACAGAGATAATAACTTTAGCGTCAATACTTAGCATTTTCGACCGAAACATATGCTATACTAGTATATGTCTGCATTTTCCAAGCGAAACATCTGCAATATATGTCATTGCACATTCAGCTTTTGATTTAAAGATTAAATACAAAAATGTCAAAACTTTGGAGAATAAACAGTTTGATCGACAATATTTGACCTCCATCTTGATAACTATAAAAGAGGGCCTTCAGATATATTGTGATACTTGCTTTTCAAGAAACGTCAATATTGAAAACTCTGACAATCTTCTTGAAATCTTTAAACTCTAGATCATTATACTGAAACAGCATTAAAACCTTTGATGTCTCGACACTTTACACTACCATTCCTTCTTGAACAACCGAAGTCTCGGTTGAAAGATTTAATTCATAGATGTTTCTTTCTTAAGAACGGTGAACGGAGATAGAAAGTACATTGTTGTAGGTAGAGATCAAGCATGCTTTGTAAAATACAACTCCGAAATGGAGAAAAAATGTACAGTGTAAAGATAGAAAAAGTGATTAAAATGTTAGAGTTTTTAATCGGCAATATACTTTTTCCAGTTTGAAGGACTTATTTTTCAACAGGCTTTCAAAATTCAAATGGGCACAAACTGTGCACCTCCTTCAGCCGATCTGTTTCTCCAATCTGATGAGGCTTACTTCATCGAAGGACTTCTTCAAATAAAAAAAATTAAATTTCAGCCGCCGTTATATAGATGACTAATCAAACCTTTCTTTGGTGATTTTGTTCATCTTATCTATCCAAATAATTAAGGTTTCAAAAGACACTTTCACTATAGCAACATTCTAACAGCTCAACAAGCATATGGAATTTACATCTCCCAACTCACTCGCTACTCAAAGGCCTGTGGTCGATACGGTGACTTCCTGGACAGAGCTCGCTTGCTTACAAATGGACTACTTAACCATGGGTATGTTACACATAACTTGAAGTCATCACTACGGAAGCTTTACGATCGATATTCGAATCTTGTAGGCCGCTATGGAATATCTGTTTCTCAGATAAGAACATATTTTTCCCTTAACAGCTTAAGTTTGTTTTTTTTTACCTCTACTGGATTTGACTTTTCTACCGAAACTGACACGTTAAACACGGCGGTTTCTTATAAGAAGCAGGAGATGCTTACTTTATCGGTGCGCTGATCTCATCCATGGTTTTAAAGTAGGTTCGTATTTCTCATCACCATATGTTTATCTCCAATTTTCTTTTCTTTGTCGTACTTATTTGATATCAGCTGTGTTTCTTGGTGTTTCCGATGTTGCCATTGTTTTATTTATTTTTGTTTGAACTGACGGCTCGATTCCCACTTACTTAACATAAAGTACGGAAAATTATAATCAGTATATCGGAGAATGACTATACAGACAAAAATTGAAGAATGGGCTTTTTTGTTATCCTTTGTCCTTAGTAATTTTTAATTGAATTTCAATTTTATACTGAACTCTTTTTGTTTTCGGAAAATTATAATTCAAGAGGCGCTGATTCTTTTGATACGAAGGTTTGGGTGTTTTAAAGTGTGGACGTAGTTCGTTTTGTAAGCGATGGTATAGTTTGAAATTAATACTTAATGCCTATTTTCTCTGTCTTTTCTAACTTTATATTATATCAGTGACCATAGGTCACATGTATATCGGTTATACCTTAAATGTCCTTTTTTATGATTATATGGACATGTTGGAAACTTTCAGGAAACCACTCACTTTGCAAGGAATACCCGTCACCGCCCGCGATTTTTTGTAATCCAATAATTTAAAGTGTCCAATAACTCTAAAACACATACATATTCTACAAGTATGGTTGCTAGGTAGAATTAAAAAAAAGTATCCCTTTTTTCAGAATTTGAGATTAGTAGAATTAGAAAAACGAAACTTTGCAATTTGCGATCCACTTTTTGAAATAAATGAAATGATACATTTAAATAGAAATTAAAAAGCCGTCTTTGAGATTTTTAGGAAATTAATAAAATTGGAATAAAAAAAATTTTGCAATCCAATCATTGGAAATGATTCGGTACTCATTTACTTATTTCACTAACACGCATTCACACTATGATTGCTACTAGGTAAAATTATTACTCGTGTTTGAGAGTTTCAGGAAATTTGCTTAAATTGAAACCATTTCTTTGCAATTCTTAGTGTTCAGAATTGTTTATTTGGTAATGAGTACTTCTTTTATTACAACTTTTGGATTATGGCTTTCCACATCATTTGATTTTAATGCTGCTGATGAGAGGTTACTCCTTGAAACACGTGTACAGCATAACGAAATTTACTGTTTTTTATGCAACTTCGGTATTTTTTGTATTTTGAACCATTGGGCCGATGCCACTGCTGGTGGACCAGAGCTCCCCGAAGGTATTCACCAACCCGATAGTCAGGCTTGTCTGACATGAAAATTTTACCTTGCGTGTTACAGAAATTTACTGCTTTTATCAAAATTCTAACCCCTTAAAAATACCGAGGCTTCATTCCGTGTATAGCACTCGGTAGATGTCCTTGGTACTGGATTTGGCTTTCTATTTCGATTTATTTGGTAATTAGTACTTCTTTAATTACAACTTTGGGATTATCACTTTCCCCATCATTTGATTTTAATGCTGCTGATGAGAGGTTACTCCTTGAAACACGTGTACAGCATAACGAAATTTACTGTTTTTTATGCAACTTCGGTATTTTTTGTATTGTGTCTGGTACCAACAACTGCCGCAAAAAAATTAGATGCTTCTATTTAAAAAAAAATTAAAAACAATTTCAGGAAATAAAAAAAAGCTTATTGCATATCTACAGAGTGACCAGGTATGGGGTAATGCTAATGTGTAATGGTGATGCATTGCAATGCATTATATAGTTTCAAGTAATTCAATGTAATGTGTAATGCACCAATTTTTGCATTTCATGTAATGGTAATTCAATGCATTACTATCACAAAAATGTATGTAATTCATGCATTACACTGCATTACATTGCATTACCTTTCCTTGCTGTACAAACATAGAAGGTGATTAACAGAAAAAAATGATATAAAATAAAAGTAGTAGGCCATGTCATAGTAATTAACCATCCATTTTACTGCATGATTTTCATTTAAAAAATCCTTATCAAATAAAGGATCAGTAAGAATAAGTAAAGAAATCTAATCTGTTATGTCCCAAATGATGAACGTTCGCGCAGTATAAAAGAAAATATTTTTATCAGAGTTTAATCAAATCATAGAACTGTATTACATAATGTACAGCATGTCTAAATGTAAAGACATTCGTTTTGGTCTGTATGTTTCATGGCAACTAAGATTTTCCCATTTTTATTATCCAAAGAAATGATCATATGTATTTTTAAAT
This sequence comes from Modiolus philippinarum, assembly GCA_002080025.1. NCBI lineage: Eukaryota > Metazoa > Mollusca > Bivalvia > Mytilida > Modiolidae > Modiolus > Modiolus philippinarum. The sequence continues at coordinate 64,081 of MJUU01033080.1, read as the reverse complement.
TTCATTGGCAGAAGCAAACATGAAGGTGTGTGTATTGATTCATTACCTTAAAGACCCCCCCCCCCTAAAAAAAACAAAAAAAAACAAAAAATAGTGAAGTCATACTAGACAAGCTTTTGATACCATACATTTCTTTAATTAGATTAAAAGTTTGGACTTTGTTGTAAAAACAAACTTAATTAACAATAGTGTCAAATTAATTGATCAAGACATTGTTGTTTACTGTAAACATACCATTTTAATTACCTGTATTAAAAATGAATGAATGAATGAAAGAATATCATACTTTATTTTCAAAAGCACAAACATGCTATGGCAAACATAAACAAAATACAATGTGTGACAATAAATAATAGCAGACAGCAGAGAACAATAAATAAATATGTAGATAATTAATAAATGTCAGGCAGTGATAGTAGATCTTACAACCCAAGCTGCTTTCAAATAACTACACAATTTTATTGTAACAGATTTTTTAGAAGCTTCTAGTAATTTATAGATTTTATGAATGTTTGGCCATGAGAAATAATATCTGGGCAAAAAATCTAAGCAGGACATATTAACGCAAAATGATATTCGTGTTCTACTACATTCATATTGCAACACATACAAATCCGGTTCTCTCTCTCAATATTATAATACCTTCCGGTTTCAATATTTAATTTAAGCGTACCACTACTAAAATCTTGGGCAGTATGTAGTGTCTAATTTTAAGTAAATTTTATAAACTTATATTGTTACAAAAAGATAATTTTGTTGGATAATAAAATTCAGACACTTTAAACCATACATCTTTTTATTTTTGTTTTCCAAAAGCATAGAGATGTATATCTGAGTTGATTTATTTGTTGATAAAATGTCAAAATGTAATGGTAATTCAATGCAGTACTAAGCTAAAGTAATGGTAATTCAATGCATTTCTTTGCAAATCTCATGTAATGGTAATGGTAATTCAATGCAAATTATCTTCAAAGTAATGGTAATTCAATGCATTACATTGCACTGTAATTCGCCCCATGCTTTTCTAGTGCATATATATAAATGTTGGAAGGGTTTGAGTTTCATAATTTGACCCTTTGGTAGCTACCACAGTAGAGATTCATGTTCGACAACTCTCTGCAATAAAAACTGTTTAATTTTAGTTTAAATGAAAAGTTTTCTCTGAATGAGAAGAATTCATAAAAACAAGATACCATATCTTTAACTTGAAAACTTTAGGTGTCTAAATCTCTCCTTTCCACTTGAGCTAATTCAGAATAGGCTTTTTTTTCGTTTATTTTGTTTCGAGCTGTTTGAGAAAAACCGTGTTTTTCACTTTTACTTGATATTTGATAACCCCCCATTCGCCACCTACTAGCAAATCGATAGACTATTAAATAACTGATTTTTCTACCAAGTTTCATGAGTATTTATTTATCTTTTTGGGAGCGATTCATTTTTGAAATCTTGAGTTTTGCACAAACTGCACAGGTAAATTTATTTTATATCAAGAGTTGTCGCGCATTGGCCGAAGCAGATAGATTGGCACTTTCTTTACTGATATTGCTACCTTTGGGCGACTTGTTTTTTCATCCAGACTAATATCGAAAGTACAAAAGCGAATTGTGCATATTTAGCTTTTATGCATTAACTCTACAATAGAATTAAATTCCTGTATCAAAAATGTAGAGGTTCAGCTCACAAGAACCATGTCACGGAATGAGAGACAGTGAGACAGATTTACTGAAAGACATTACCCTCAACATTTCACTCTAAATTGCGGGGATAATAGATACATGTAATTATGAATTATTATCTGATGTCCTATATCAGTCCGGGCTCAATCGGCTATTGCACGGCCGATATGGAAATCTATGATAAGTAAGCTAAGTTTTCCTCAACAACAAAAACAAAATAATAACTTATCTATGCGAGTTTTTCGATCTCCAAAATATTATGACATTTTACAAAATACTACTATCAATTATACTAAAATTCAAGAATCGAAACTTTCGTGCGTTTAAAGGCGGAAACAAATGCCCTAATACACCTTCCATGCATTATTTTATCAAACTTGAAACGATCGAAATGCCTTCCAACTAGAAGTATCTCCCTCATGAATAGTTCTGTCCTTGGCTTATTTTGGCTTTTCATTTAGTTCTTCTTTGGTTATCTGTTATCGATCAGATTTAACAGAGTTTAGGTTTATAGTCTTCCTATAATGTTTTGATTGATCTAGACTGAAGAGACATAAGTTGTCGAAATGACCATATACAGAAACTAAATTCACAGTGACTTCGGTATTTCGTTATTTATTGCCGCTTCTCTCGAGAAGCGGCTTCAACTTTGGCCTTGTTGGATCGTTAAGTTTCGGGTTAATTTGTAAAAGGTGCTATGCTAGTATGACGTTCGTGTATGCGTGCTGACAAACGTTTCAACGCTACACGTTTGAATCCAAGTCAGCTTGCCCCACTGTCAAGTCGAGCCCCCAACTCGCCCCCATTTTCCAGCACACTCGCCCCATTTATAATTTGCATCAAACTCGCCCCATAAGCGTCTAGCCGTCTCACTCAATCAATTTGTTGGAGGATTCACCCCATAAAGTGTGTGACATTAATATATGTCCAACTGATATTTGTTACAGAATATTTTTCCATTGGATTTAATATTATCGTACTTATTCCTAACAGAGCACTAACCCTTACCCTATCTCTAACCATAACCCTAACCCTACCTCTAACCATAACCCTATTTATAAACCCCGAAGTTCCTAACCCTATATCTAACCCTTACCTATACACATAACCTCAACTCTAAATCTATCAAAACCAACCAAAGTAAAAAAAACAAAAAAAATATTTCCACTTCGAAACCAGTTCAACTCAATACCTGTTGGAATTTTTTTCAATTAACACTGAAGTTGTATTATATATGATGAAACGAGTTAATGGGACGCGAATCTATGGTGGGACGAGATGGTATTTAAAAGTCTTAATTCAGTTATCGATTGGGGTGAGTTGGTAAAAACTGGGGGCGTCACGGACAAGTTTCTAGAATTATTAATAGTGAACGTATAGGGTTTACCATATCATTACGACATTTTTTTGCACAAGGGAAAGATACTTTTTCAAAGCATATATATAAACCCAAGGACGTATATACGTCCTTGATAAACCACTGTCTGTAATATTTACCCTACATATGGGAACTCCTCTACACAATCATAGACAATGTTTTTTTTAGAGGAAAATAATTAAATGCTTAAAAGTGGCAAGCTTTTTTTAAAGCTTATACTTGTATTATTAGTTTCAATTGTTCTGTCTCTTTTTCCCTGTCGTCTGGAGACAAAAAATTTCTACTGTCCACTCATGTGATTTCACTTTCTTAAGATGCATTTTAACTACTTATACATACACATCGTATGATATATCTATTTTTTGTAAATTGTTTTACTTAGATAAATTTTGATGCATGGAAATCGGAGTTGTCTCGAAATTCTTACTTCCCTTAAGTAAATTGTTGGTGCAGGAAAAATACGGATGCTTTTTTCTAATGAATCGAAGTCTTATTTCGAATATGTATGTAAAGCGACCACACAAGGTACACCAAAAGCGTAATGATAGAAGTTACATTTTAAATCTTTACATCTTTACCATGTATGTGGTAATAGTAATTTAATAGCGTAATTAAAAACTTAAACGACCGAAGCGTATATATAAATAAATCACGTTATTTGGATTTAATTGTTGCAAATATTTACCCAATTTACCATGCTGTCAATACATGTTCTAATGAGGTGTTTATAGATCGACTTAAATTGTGGTATTTAAAGCGCGTTGAAGTACTAGTAGCACATCAAGAGTTGCGATACTATCAATATTTGAGATTGAAATAAGTCATCAGGATGTAATCCTTTGGTATCACCTAAATTACATTGAATGAATTATACATATATATTTGTATAATTCCAGAAATATATATATGCATATTATGAAAACCGGGTTATTACCCATAAAAATACACAAAAATAAATAAAATGGAATTAAAAAAACTAGGACAACGGCAAAAAGAAAAATGAAAAATATGAAATAATAAAAATAATAACAAATAAATAACAACAATACTACTGATAATAATTTTGAAAAAGTACAATAGTACTTTATAATGTTACATTTTACCCTGTACCCTACATATGCAAACAATATCAAGGAAGAGAAATGCTGCTTTTAATCATAAAAAGTCCTACAATCTACAGCAGCAATTCAAAACTGCTCGAGTAAAACTGGCACTACTTAAGCTTCTCTGAAATTGCCTTTGGCAGCAACCATGGGATGATCAAAGGGGATATAGATTTTAATCTTGAGAGCAATGTTTGCACGAAGCACATGGAGTTTATTCATTTTTTTATCCAATATGCAACGATTTTGTGTAAAAATTTAACTTTATCTTGTATACATGCTAATGGATAGTTAGTCAAGAGAAGTTGAACTGAACCCATAGCAAGATCAAACCTTTTACTCAAAAACTTATCCATAGCACCACAACCCGAAAATTCAATTGTTGCTGCTGAACCAAAAATTTACATTGAAAGCAAAAAAAAAATAATAATAAAAAAATAAACAATTTATGAAAGCGAGTAATAAATAGTTTTTCAGTAAACAACCAGACATGCCAACAACATGAACAAACAAACAAACAAAAAAAAAACAAAAAACAAAAAACAAAAAAAAACATTAACAGAAGACAACAAACAACACACACACAACACTGGGTCAAGCTTATCCATATACATGCAATGAGGAGCTTACAAACTTTTTTATTGACAAATAGACGGACATGGACAGTTGTCAGAACTAAAAGACCATGAACTTACTATATAGAAGCTTCAAATATACTTCTTTCAATGGTATAAAGTAGTGTCGTTTTTGTTTCAGACGTATATAGGAGATGTTGTTATCGCTATCAATCCGTATGAAGATGTTCCAGGACTTTACAATAAAGAGGTGAGTCTTTAATTACTTTTGTGCAATCAATTCACATGAAATAAATTTATATCAATCCAAGTGTTTGCCCAACATAATGTATGACGAAAAACATGTTATAAAAACATTTATATATTTAACATATACAATATAAATTGAGCATTTATCATATTATTCAGTTGCTCAACTATTATCAAACGGCAAGAGATCCACCACACATATACTGGACAGCAGAACAAACGTACAAGCGTTTACGACATGAAAAGAGTAACCAATGTATTATAGTTACTGGAGATTCCGGAGCAGGGAAAACAGAGAGCACTAAACATTTGCTACGCCATTTGATCAACAGATCCCCATGTGATGTAGGAAATCTGGTGGAAAAATTAAACCATGTAAGTATTGATATTTGGGAACCCTGTCAATGTCTTCTTCAGATTGCATGGTACAATCATTTCTTAATTTGGCGTCTGCAGGATCCTGTGGGTGTTTGTATGGAAAGATAAAGCCACGATCACATCACGACAAAGATCTCTTAGAACAAACTGTTTTTGCGTGGTCCATAAGTCGCCGGTTGTGAGTGGTCCGTAAGTGGCCGGTTGTGAGTAGTCCGTAAGTGGCTTGCTGTATGTTGTCTGTAAGTGACCGATAATGTGTTGTCCGTAAGTCTCCGGTTTCGAGTTGTCCGTAAGTGGTTGGGTTGCAACGTTTGATTAATCTCCCTTCTCGGTTACGCAGTCCATGCATCAACAGTACCGACAAGAACTGATACCCTCTTTATATTGAGAGGTTGAAAATCAGTTATTATACGTATAATTCCCCCTTTTCAGATTTTTGATAAAGTACTTTATCAATTTAGGTCAATGCAAAGCATGTGGTTTAACACATGGTATCCACTATACCCTCTAAAAACTAATAAGAATTTCATGAAACTTAAGCATAACCTTAAATACATATTATAGATGAGCACTATATATTTTGTTTTCCAATAATTCCTTTTTCCAGATTTTTTACGTGTTTTGGACTTTGTTATTGTAAGCCATAAGTTGACGACCTGGTATCCACTATTGCTACTTAATAATCAATGGAGAGATATGGAGTAAATGCACATGAGACAAAGTCTCTACAAATACTTGGTAAAAGCAAATAACTAAATATCGAAGTTACTGTAAATTTAAATTATGCATATGCGCATTTCGACAACTTATGTCTCTTCAGTGCAGATAAATCTAAACGTTTGGAAGACCATAAACTCAAAGATGTTTAAAAACTGATAGAGAACAAAAAACTCATACGATCTAAATGTAAAGCCAAAATCAACTAAGGACAGAGCTTTGCATGAGGGAGATACTCCCTAGTTTTCACCAAAATTTAGCAAAATTTAGATATTGTTAGTTTCCTAATATGATCGTTTTTCGGTTCAGCACGGAGGTACTGACTACTGGGCTGGTGAATACCCTCGGGGAATAACAGTCCACCAGCAGTGGCATCAACCCAATGGTAACAAATAACTAAATACTGAAGTTACTGTAAATTTAAATTCTGCATATGCGCATTTCGACAACTTATGTCTCTTCATTGCAGATAAATCTAAACATTTGGAAGACCATAAACTCAAAGATTTTTAAAAACTGATAGAGAACAAAAAAAAAAAAAAAAAAAAAAAAAAAAACAATACGATCTAAATGTAAAGCTAAAATCAGCTAAGGACAGAGCTTTGCATGAGGGAGATACTCCTTAGTTTTCACCAAAATTTACCAAAATTTAGGTATTGTTAGTTTCCTAATAGGATCGGCTTTCGGGTCAGCACCGAGGTACTGCTGGTGAATATGTAAGCGTACTTTCTTTCCGGTATGCAGAATTTCCGGGTATATAAACAACCTATTGTATTTCTACCTTTCATGTTTATTCCGTCACTGTCAGTACTCCATTGTTATTGGTTAATTAGACGTTGTGTATATTCTACAATAGTTCATTTTATCCAAAAGGAAGGAATACACTGCCGGAATGAACCCACTGTTACAAATACCCTCGAGAACTAAAAGTCCACCAGTAGTGGCATCGACCGGATGGAACAACGCTTTTATTGTTGTTCTTCATCTCGAAGTCACCATGAGACCTTCAAGAATGGGCCTTGCTCATACCCCACAGTAAGTTCAAGATTGCCCCTAGCACTGGTTAGAGCGGAATTCACTGCTAGATGTCGAGCAACGCTACATCCATGTTATTTTGTCATGGAGGCGAGATCGTCAACAAACATCAAATTAACTTAAAATGTTCTTCCGTAGCCAATTTAACCATTCATCAGAATTTCATGAAACTTATGAAGAACCTTAATTACAAATTATAGATGTGCACTATGCATTTTGTTTTCCAATAATTCCTTTTTTTCCAGATTTTAGATTTTTTTTAGTAATCACGAAGAATCGGGTGAGGGGTATCCGAGGCCAATAAGGCCACAATAATTCTAGCTTATAACCTATCTTCGTTTTGATTGCTAATTAGACCTTTAACAATAAATAATCACTATATGTACATTTTGTCGGAGATCTTTACAATGTACATGTACTTTGATTGTGCCTTCTTAAAATTCCAGTGGTGCTTGACCCAAAGAGCAGTGATACTTAATAACTATATAATATCTTCATGATTTGAATTTAAAGAAAACATTTACTTTTGAAAAATGTTTGGCCATCGACTTTTATAGCTGTTAGGTTATATCGAAAAATCAGTGAAGTGCATTTGAACTTTTTGTTCACCAGCCCAGTAGTCAGTACTTCGGTGCTGACACGAAAGCCGATTCTATTTGGAACCTAACAATATCCAGATTTTTGTAATTTTTGTTGAAAACTGAGGAGCATCTCCATCATGCAAAGCTCTGTCCTTAGCTGATTTTGGCTTTACATTTAGATCATATTGGCTATTTTGTTCTCTATCAGTTTTTACACATTTTTGAGTTATTGGTCTTCCAAACGTTTTGATTTTATCTGCACTGAAGAGACATAAGGTGTCGAAATGCGCATATGCAGAAATGAAATTCACAGTAACTTTGGTATTTAGTTATTTGTTTGAAAGTTTAGTTATATTGAATGAGATAAGTAGTTTCCTACTACAGATATCAAAATGTAACCCCTATATGCCCAATGAAATAGAAACTGTGATTGTCCTTCTTAATCTTGAAGTCACCATTAACAATAAAAAGCTAGTTCATACCTTTTTAAGGATAAATTATTTGTGCTAAGTTTTATTGTTATATACATTTACAGGTTAATCCGTTGATAGAACTCTTTGGAAATGCCAGAACGACGCTTAACACGAACTCTAGCCGATTTGGAAAACTAATCGAGTTGTCGTACGATGTAGATGGTAGCTTGACAGGAGGTAAGATAATGTTTCAAGCAATTCTGATATTTATCATTAGAATAACACGATAATGTAATTAAAATACTACAATAAATTATGTTGACGTTTCAATACACAAAAGCCTTTTTTTAAATCAAGAATCAACCTACATTTGCACATTTTAAGGGACAAACAAATAAATAACAACAACAGATATGCAACTTTTCTTTCCTGCACACACACTGATACAGCAGCAGAGATGCATATTATCCGTAACGTCTTCCGAGTCGTGTGGTATGCATCATGAATTAAAGTTACATTAAAGTTTTGTTCTGCACTATCAATTGGGATATGACTTTGACATCTCTTATAAATATGCTTTACTTGTTTTCAGATATTAATTTTGTAAATTCCGCATATGTTCAGCCGTTGGTACTTTGGTACTGGCCGATAACCAATTTTACTTAGAACATGTAATATCTTAATTTTTTTAAATTTTGTTTTAGAAAAGCTCTGTTTTTGCTGATTTTGGTTCTTCATTTAGATCTTTATGGTTATGTTCTCTATCAGCGTTTAAACATCTTTCGCTGGTTTTCCAACTGTTTCAATTTGATCTGCACTGAAGAGACATAAGTTGTCGAAATGGTCATCTTCATAAAATAAATTTACTTAGTTATTGGTAACACTCAAAATTTTTAGCAACTCTCGATAGATTTGCAATAATTATTAACTTCAAATTTAAAGCGATATTTATACTCCATAAGCAAGATTACTCACCCTATATTTTATATGTTGTTAGGTAGACTGAAAACATTCATATTAGAAAAGTCTCGAGTGGTTCACCATAATCCAAACGAAAACAATTTCCACATATTCCACGCATTATTTGCCGGATGTCTTGAGCAGGAGCTGAGAGAAAAGTATTATTTAGAACAGCAGAATGAATGCACGTGAGTAATCTCTTAGTTTACTTTTCTTGGCACTTGACTTGCAATCGTAAGTGATAAAGTATACCAGTTACTTGGCCAAGGCTGGTGTTTTTCTCGGGTACTCCGGCTCCCTCCAACACGACAACTGACAACCGCGATACAGCTGAAGTGCTGCTGAAAGTTGCTGTCGTAAAACCCATACTAGCAGGCAAACGAACATATTTTCTTTAGAATCACTGAGATACCTCCTAAGTATACTTGTGACAATTAAACCAAATTATATGATCTTCTTTTCAACATTTTATTTCGCATTGCAATGCTATAATTAGTAGATGGATTTGCTGTTCTTTTTCGCCCTGATCGTGTATTTCTACAATCTTGACATTCCTTGTTCGATATCTTGATATGGTAACTATTTCTCATTACAGTGCATATTTTAGTTGACAAGTGCTTCTAAAATAACTTTGAATGGCCCATGTTTGTAAAATAAAATAGTGTATTAACATAAATTTTATACATGTATAATAATTTTACGATATAATTTACAGAATTATGTTGGGCGATGACCAAATGCCACACTCTCATTGCGATGGTTTCTACAATCAAGCTGAAAACCACCGTTACAGGAACATATTCAAGCAAGGACTAGCCATTTTAAAGGAAATTGGTTTCTTTGAAGATGTATGTATAGCTCCATTCAAATTATGATCTTGAAAATGCAGATATTAATTGATCGAAGCAAAAGTAATAAAAATAGATTTGCAATTGGGAGCAAAAGCTGATATCATCAATGACAACCAATTTGATGATTCCGTCTCATTCACAACTTAAAAGTCTACATAGAAATCAATTTTCATTGAAATTGGACAATTTTTACGTATTTTGGCAGCCATCTTGGAAATGCAGTCATTTGAAATTTGGTTTCCGCATAAATTCCTTTCTCTCATCTTACTTAACATTTATATAAAATATGAACAAATTCTGCAATGCAGTTCCTGAGATATCAAATGTCCAATTTTCAACGTAAAATGTCAGCAGGATGGAGGTCTAATTGTGTGCAAAGCTTGTTCAGTAATTTCAAAATAATCGCTCGAACAAAATTGTTGGAAGAAGAATAATAATCAGAAGCAATGTAGAAAATCGACATGTCACCCGACTTCGTCTGGGAAGACATGATTGTTTTCCGCAATTTATACTAAGTAGAAAACACTGAGTGCATCGTATTTGACCAATCAACCATGTATATACATATGTAAAAGAAAAAAAATGAGGTAAATGTCAAGGAGACAACATCCCATCTCCAGTTTAAAATGAATTCCGCTCAAACCGGTGATAAAGGTCGTCTTTAATCTTACAATGGGGTATGAGCAAAACCCATTTTTGAAAGCCTCATGGTGACTCAATAAAAGCTTTGTTCCGTTGCTTGGTTTCAGCATGTATTTGTTGAGACTTTGTCATATTTGCATTTACTCCATATCCCTTCATTGTTATCTGATATTGACTAAATTTCTTGACATCTTTTGAATACTTTTACGTATTGTATTTTGCAAAAAACTTCGTAAGTTTAAATATATTAACTGTGGAGAATGTTTTATAGTTGTGCTTAAAATTCAATTTATACAGGACATCTCACAGATTATAAACGTTTTGGCAGCATGTCTACACCTTGGAAATATCGAATTCGACGTCGTCGACGATCGGACGGATGGTGTTGCCATTCGAAACGATGAATATCTATTGAATGGTATGATTTTATATATTGTATTTTATGTATGATAATGTAGAACATGTATGTTAAACAATGTTTGCAATAATATTAAGCTTTCATAGACACATTATATATATTCCAATATTGTTGATCCTCTTATGTAGACTTAATTCATATTAAGTTATAAAAAGTTGTTTGTTGAATTTTTGAATTACTTAATAATACCAAAGTTACTGTAAATTTTGTTTCTGAAGCTGGACAGTTCGACAGTTTATGTCTCTTCAGTGCAGATCAAATCAAAACATTTGGAAAACCATAAACCAAAAGATGTATAAACACTGAAAGAAAGCAAATAGCTGTTATGATCTGGATAAAACAAATTCAGCTACGGGCAGAGCACTGCTCGGTGAAGATATTTCTAAGTCTTAACAAAATTTTCTAAATTGAAATATTACAAGTTTCCAGGCTAGCTTTCGACCGTCAGCGGCACCAACCAAATGATAATTTTGACAAATCTGAATTACTGGAATTTTAGCATTTTTGACAACATATGTCTCTTCAGTGCAGATAAAATCAAAACATTTTGAAGAATTGAGTTTATTTTTATCGGTAATTTATAGCATTTGTCTTTGGTCTCAACTGCATGATAATGAGTTATTAGGCAACTGTCACTTGTCCAGAAGCTCAACTTACTATGCTCATTAGAACAATACGTGTGTTCATACGCGTCATATGGTATGCAAAAAAGTCATACTAATAATGTAACTAAAATATTTTACCATTCTTAGAATCGAATTGATCTCTTATTTCAATTTTACATAAGTTACTTTTTATCCTTTCCTGAATCACCATAAAAAAATAGAGGATAATTGTTATTAATATGGACTTTATCATGATACAATTCATTATAGTATCAGGCGAACTCGTTTTTGGCGAGCTTGATAAAAACAAACTAAGCTGCCTATATTCCATTTTTGTTTTGTTTTCAATTGTTTATCAGTTTATGTTGTATCATTTTTTTGGCTTTTCTATTTAGATCCTTTTGGTTATTTGTTCTCTACCATCTTTTCTCTACCATAAACCGGTTTAATCCTACCGCTGGCTTTTGCTAGTGCCGTTACCAAGTGTGGCTGTCCCGAGTTCCTGTAGTTGTTTACGTTTGTCTTTTGTCTTATTTGTGTTTTCCTGCGTATTATTTCCATAGCAGATTGTGGCATGTAATTATAATTTTCAGCCATTGTAGGTGTTTCCTGATGTCCCTTTTATTTCATTTACACGTTTTTTGGTTGATGGACTTCCAAATGTTTTGGTTTGATCTGCACTGATGAGACATAAGTTGTCGAAATACGCATATGAAGAAAATAAATTAACAGTATTTCGGTATTTTGTTATTTATTTCATTTAGATATTTTTCTTATTTGTTCTCTATTAGATTTTACAAATTTTTGGTTAATGTGGCTTCCAAATGTTTTAATTTGATCTGAAATTAAGAGACATAAGATGTCGAAATGACCACATGCAGATACTAAATTTACAATAACTTTGGTATTTTGTTATTTATGAAAATAAAGAAGCATGATAAAAAAACTGTACACTGTTTACAACAACATATATGCAAAGCATGTGGCAGTAATTTCTATAACCGAGACTAACACAAGGAACAAAATTTAATTATCTTGGTATTCGCATAACTCTCAGACACAAAGTTTAACATGATGTCAAACAACATAAACATACACAGACAATAAATTTAGAAAAGAAACAGGCTCTAATGGTGTATAATAAAGAAACAGCTAATTAAAACGACGCTTAGAAACAGGTCACTAGATTTATCGGAATGGCTGCCGAATCTAAATCTTCATTGTGACTCTTGTAATGACATCTATAGAATTGCAGCAATATGTCGAAGACGAAATTCTAGCAGCCATTTAAAAAAAAAAACTCTTATAACAAATTTTAATCGAATATTAATTTACGACCAAATTTATCGCAAGATGTTTTGTAAAAAGGGCTGCAGGAAATCCTTACTGAAAAAAACATGACAACAATTAGATTACACAAAACAGATAATATTACACATAAAGCATATAGAAATAATATGGACTTTATCATGATACAATTCATTATAGTATCAGGCGAACTCGTTTTTGGCGATAATTGTTATTTGATCTGAAATTATTTAAAAAAATATAAAAACAACACAAAATAATGTAATATAATGTAATAGATTCGATAGAGAACGTATTTTTAAAATCATTTTCAGTAGTGCCTTTACTCGGATTAGAAGATACAGCTGACAATGTTGCCGAGTTGAATGAAATATTAATCTGTCATCCAATTATCGTACAAGGTATGTAGTCTGCAACTGTAACATAGGCAATAGTTGTAATAGAAAAGAAACGTTAAAAACTAAGAATAGTTTATAAAGCTCAATAAATTTGTGTATTTCCAAGTCATTTACCTTTTTCTGGTATGACATATTTTCTGATAATATGTAACAGTTGAAACTGATCGCTTGAAAACACTTGTTCTAGTTGTGTTGATGTGCATGTCGAGTTTAAGAAAACAAAGTACGATAATATCTTCGGTGTTTTGAACCAATTAGATACTTTATGAAATAGTATTCGACACGTATTAATAATCAAACAGATAATGCATAACCTATATTTAATCTGTAAGCCTTTCCTTGAAAACAACATCTGGAAAAGTGGTGTAATTATTGTTTACACTGCACCAGGCTCTTAGGTTTCAAAACATCATGAAATCTGTCATACTAGGAGCCAACATATATTTATTACATTGCTTATTGGGTATCTGTGTCATTACAAATGCATCATTTTGCAGGACAAACATTGTTGAGACCTTTCAGTCAAGTACAGGCTAATAATGCAAGGGATTCTGTCATTAAAGGGTTGTATGCTGGACTTTTTAGAGCTGTCATTGATCAAATAAACAAAAGTATTGAAGGAGATTCGTTTGCTAGTCGTTCTAAGTAAGTCAAAATAATAAGGCAGTGTCTTCATAGATATGTTATAATCCCAAGCTTTCTGCAAAGAAACATTAGAACAACTGATTCAATAAATCACGAATATAATTAATTGTAATTAAAATTTCTAATCAAGAAATAATAAAGAAAACAATTTGTTTCTTTAAACTTAAAAGCTAATGCTGTTTTCCTGACTGTATACTTAATTCATTTTATTTTCAGGTATTTGTTCCCATTTCATACTGCATGCAAAATACACTCTTATAATTCAAGTAGTCCACTTTATTAAGAAAAAATATATTTGAGATTTCAATGGCTTGTTCAATACTTTTTGTAGACGGCTTGCAATAGGAATTCTTGATATAAGTGGATTTGAAAGGTTATCTGAAAACAGTTTAGAACAACTTTTCATCAATATAACCAATGAACAGATACATCAGTTTCATCAACATCATATATTCAAGGTGGAGAATAAGGAATATAACGACGAAGGAATCCATTTGCCACCCAACAGTTTTCAGGATAACAAAGCTGTACTTGACCTTATATTTATGGTAAATGATAAGTTTATTAACAAATTAGCAAAAAATAACAAACTTTTTTAGGATAACATGCGATACTTATTCATTTTTAATAATTGTAGCTTTAATTTAAATTTTGTTCACAACTTGCTGAATGTATTCTGCTACTATGGAAAAAAAATTGTTTATAATGACTCTTCTGATGGAAATAGTTTCAGCACAAAAATCACCCTTAAAAAGAGATATGCGTATACTGTCAACATAATTTGGAGAATGTAAATTTTTCAAACATCTCCTTTTTATAATTTTTGCATAAAATTGTTAGATTTGATTGATTAAAATTCATAGTATACCGTAAATTGGGTTATTTTCGCGTCGGGTTTGGTTCGCAATTTTGGTGTGAAACAGGCCAGTATAAAATTCGCTAAGTTTATAATTCGCGTTTTTATACTGAAACTAATGCGTCTGAATGGGCAGTGAAATTTACGCGGAGGCTAAAATTCGCGCATGGTTACCTACCGCCAACATAGCAAAAATTAGACACACGCGAAAAAATCCCGATGTACGGTATACAGAACAGGCCAGTATGTTAAAAACTACAACACTCGTTATTAACTGTACGTCCTTTATTGAATCTAGACTCCGGGCATATTATCCCTCATGGATGATCAGATGAAACTTGAAAGTACAAATGATGCAAAACTTGTCACTTACTGCAATAGCCATTTGGGTGAGAGATCAGATGTGTACAAACAGAGTACAAATGAAACGGAATTCGGTGTAGTTCATTTCGCCGGCCAGGTAATATTATGCTAGTTTCCATAGCTTTTATTTCTAGTCATAGTACAGAAACTATTTGATAATCGTTTATTGATTTCGTTTTAATTTAAATGAGATTTGTTTATATTTGTAATAAAATTTAACGCCATTTTATTTGGAAAACATTCAATTCTTTGTTTCAGTTACGCTGGACCATTCATTGAAAAATCATTACGCAAGGAGTTGGTTATGCTCTTCAGATTTTGAAAGAAATGTTTTCTCGTTTAACATAAGAAAATATCGCTTATTGCTATTTCGTTTTCTCACAATGTTTCAGATCATTGTTTTTCTACTTCACTAATATTGCATAAAATGTTGCCTGACTGAATCCTAATTTAATCAATGTATTGTTGGAAATATGAATTAAATAAAAAGTATATTTATACCTTTTTCGTTATTGATGTAATGTCTACTGTTGGTGGTTTTTGTGTATTTACATGATATATAACACTCTTTATGGTAGGTGGTCTACACCGCAGAGGGATTTTTAGCCAAGAACAGAGGGACTATTCCAGAACGAATAAAAGAACTCTTTATAGAGAAGAGTGAAAATTATATCGTCAACACATACTTCGATGTTTCGGAAAATTTTACAAGTCATAGGTCTGTATGATCATTTATACACAATAAATTTTAAGTGTCTATAAACCCGAGATTTGGGTTTACGAGACTAAAAGCAATATAATTTGAGATTCAGCGAGCGCTGCCGCTTGTATCACATCAAAGGCAAATAAATATATTATTTGAAGAAAGACACATCATTTATCTCTAATGCTATAGTCTTTGAATGATTATGACGTCATTTCAATAGCCAAAAATGTAATGAAAATGAAAAGTAACAACACTTTTCCCACTGGAACCTTCCTTTGTCTTCTTTGTAGAAAATTATTTGCCGTTGTTGAACAACGGCAGTAGAATACCGAAGGAACAAAGCACAAGATTACACAAATCAAAGTCCAGAGACAAGGCAAAAGCAAGAACACCAAAAGACGGAAGACCAAAGACACCACATGCCCACAAAACACATGAACGTTACATATACAACACAAAAAACTAAAGCACTAACAGTGTGAACTCTCAATAAACAAGAGTGACATCAGGTGCCCCGGAAGGGTAAGCATGTCCTGCTCTGCACACAGCACCCGTCACACGGCCAGTGAGGCATATGTTTTGTAAGATCTGTTAGGTTACTGGTTGGTTATTGTCATTTTCTAACCCTGAGACAAAACCAATTGAGAGCCATGGTACGTGTTACTTCTCTAACCCTCAAACAGTACCAATGTGAAATTTTGAAAGCCTTTGTAATCACTTAAGTATTCAAACATGGACAAGGACAAATCCGTACCACATACATTACTGACGAAGACAAAACTAAAATTTAACAAGACAACACTGAAAACTAAAGCACTGACAGTGTGAACTCCCATAAAAACCAAGAGCGACATCAGGTGGTCCGGAAGGGTAAGCATGTCCTGCTCTGTGCACAGCACCCGTCACACTGTCAGTGGGTCAATTCAGGATAAAGTCGAAACCGGTAATGTCAAATCAGAGAAGACGAGAATCTAGCTGAAAATGTCAGTTTTTATTTGTGACACTGACATTTCATATCTATCTATGATGTCGTGGTGACGGCCATAGAATTTCTGAAGGGACGAAAGTAACAAAGGCTGAACATATCCCTGACTCAGCAGTTTTTGTGACAGTGCTTTTGCTCTTTCCACAAAGTCACTGTATGTACTGCACGCTCTACAGTAACGAATTAATTGTGAAATATATACTCCATATGCTGGGGATGCAGGTATATTGCTGCAGAGAAAGGGAAAGTTCACAATTGGAAAGTCAAAATCATCACGTTTGTCATATAATCTAGATTTCAGACGTCCATGTTCGTCAATGTACAACAAAGGTCAAGGTATGAAGCAGAATCGGGTGTATCGGTTGTCTCTTTAATTTCAAGTTCACTGGGGTAGATACGATGTAATATTCTTTAAATTTTGGGTTATTAAGAGAAAGTACATCGTCTATATATCTGAAGCTGAAATTAAAAGTCTGGGCTAGCTGTTTTTGTTTCTGTTGTATCAGCCCTTGTAAAAACTCAGAGACATGCCATAAAAGACATGTTAACAAAAAGATTAATTATACATTGAAGTAAATTCTTGTGGACATTTAACTTGTTCTAACTATATAAAAGTGGCATTATTAGCTAGAATGACAGGTTTTCTATGTCTCCGACACGTATTAACTTTATATACCTTTATAAATAACTGCTTTAAATAAATCGATTGAGTACCTTCGTAATTTTTTGAGTTTGAGGGAACACTTGCATATTCTGTCTTAAGAAAGATTTGCTTAACTGTACTCAACGAGATATTTACTGCTTTCATTTATGTGTTGCTTGGTTATATTTTATTTACTACAAAAGTAAATTTGAATACTTTGATATGACTCATTTGTCACCCCTGGCTGTATTTTACATAACTAGATAGCTTTTACAGTGAGTCTTTTATTTCCAAGCAAATGTATGGAAAATAAATTGTTACATTTCATATTTTTATATTTATTGACATTTAATATTCAGTAAATCATACAGAATCCTAGATTTTAATTGAAGATTCGAGTTCCCTTATGCAATATTCCTTTTTTCATATTGCACTGTTTTACCATTTCTATTTTTACCAGTAGCAGAAATGGTTTGCGTGATTCTATGTCGAAACAGCAAGCTAAAGACATATGGGACAGGTACTATTACATTCAATCAGGCTTTCAACAAAGCAAAATTTTCGAAGTTGATTTTATCAGAAACTGGATGTTGTCGGAAACGACTGCTAACCCCTCACTCCCTGTTTGACACAGAAAACAGTTGTTATACACCTTGGGTATAAATTTTTTCATTATTTTTGAAATCTAACAATTGATAGTCGTTATTATTACTGAAAGAATTCTATGATATATGGTTGCTTAGTAGAATTAAAAAAAAAACCTGGTCTTTGAGACTTTCAGGAAATATACCAAGATTGAAATCAACATTTTTGAAATCAAATTGTTGAAAATATTTCAAAAACATTTCAAAAAAAAACCTGGTCTTTGAGACTTTCAGGAAATTTACCAAGATTGGAATCAATATTTTTGAAATCAAATTGTTGAAAATGTTTCCCATAAACTACACAAACAATTCAAGTAGAGTTACTAGGTAGAATTCCAAAAAATAACTGGTCTTTGAGACTTTTAAGAAATTTACCAAGATTGGAATCAATATTTTTGAATTACAATTGATGAAAAATATTTGTCATAAACTACACAAACAATCTAAGTATGGTTGCTAGGTAGAATTTCAAAAAAATGGTCTTTGAGACTTTCAGGAAATTTACCGAAATTTGAATGAAATATTTTTGAAATCTTATTGATGCAAATGTGTTTGTCCTTAATTAAATTAACAATTTAAGTATGGTTGCTAGGTAGAATTCGAAAATAATGGTCTTTGAGACTTTCGGGAAATTTACCAAAATTGGAACCGCTTTTCAGAATCGAAAGTTTTCAGAATTTTGTTTTTTACAAAACACTTGTCAGAATATAAGATAATATGGCAAAATTTAAAAAAAAATATGTGTCTTTGACATTTTCAGGAAATTTACCAAAGTTGGAACAGGAACCAAAATTCCAAAAGCTTATTGCAAATCTGTAGACTATATGCAACAATTCTGCATAAAATTTAATCCATAAATCCCAAAATGTATGAGGAGTTTGCGTCACATGCCACATGTGTCAAAATCCACATCTTTTGGTCTTTATCAAAATTGACATCATGGGGCCTCTTGTTTGCACCAAGACCAATATCAAAAATCCGAAAGCTTATTGGACATCTAAAGACTATATGCAACAATTCTACATCAAAATTAATGTAGTTTGAGTCACAAGAAAATTGTGACCAACGGATGGACAGAGGGTATAACATTATTCCCGAACTTTCTTCGAAAGTGCGGGGATAATAATGTTTTTATTTTATTCAAACTAATGGTTCTCCTGATCATTAAGCCTTATCAGCTTTCAATGATGTTCAAATAATGTTGATATACATCGGCAAACGAATACGAAATAAAAAAGACAGAAGGGGAAATTCTTACAAATCAAAATAAAGGAATGTTTATTGACAGTAGTACATCTTACGCGGCGTCAAAATTAAAGAAACAATTAATATGAAACAGGAAAAAAAATATGCTATAATTGTTCTGTAAATAGATACTACACAGGTTGCCTGAAATGTATATTTTTTTCATAGGAAAGTGAAAATGATCGTTTTTCTATGTTTTAAGACTTACTCCTTCAATTAGGATGCAAATTATAAATTACGAATTAGTCACTAGTAGCAATAAATAAGTAAAGTAATTCGAATTTCTGTTATTCAGATTTTATATGGCTACCAAAACATCTAAGGAAGAAGATCCCTCATCAAAACCAAAAGCCACAAATACTGCAGCCTCTCAATTTAGAGTAGGTATTATAAAATAAAGGTTTCATTCCATGATTTTATTATTTGTCTCGGCTGAATTAGAAAGACACCCGGTAACAGAATAATCATTAACCATACGAGGGTTGTCCGTAAAGTTTGTGGACAATCTTAATAAAAATTGCTGAGTAACGAGAATGCATATGAAATTTTATTTACAATATATTTCAATGCAAAAGTATGCAAAATATCATCGCAATCAAAGCACTATCAATTATTTTTCTGTCGAAACAAAACAGACTAATGTTATACAACCGGAGCACAAACATGTAAAACGTTGACGTTATCTGACGTCCTAATCTTTGGGTTTTATATTTTAAAATAATGAAAATCTTTATAATGAACTCGCAATTCAACAAATTCGGAACTTTTGCAGTTTTTGTCTTAAAAATATTTAGGGCATTTGGTATAATTTCTTGTACGGAAAAGTTATCAATATTGAACAGTTGCAAACTTCATTGACTGATAGTCGGAAATCATGTTCACTAACACCGTGGAACTTTTACAATTTGAGATATATGAAAGCTGGTTAGTTTTACATATTTTATCCATCTTGTGTCCAAAACTTTCTGTACCAATTGAATTGTAATGCAAAACACACTTTCCCATGCCCTTTCGAAATATTTCGGGAATTTATTGATATTTGTGGGTGTTTTCCGATGTCTGAGCGAAACTAGAGTCACGTCACTGCTTCGCGTTATCGAAAAACGTCAGGTTTTCTAGAATTTCTGATCTACCTCTGTTAATTTGTCATTACAGATCTTACATGATGAAATGTTGCAGTTTTGATGTTAGACATAATATAAAGATTTCAATGTGATTTTCATTTCACTATTCACTGAATTCTATGAAATACCAACAAAATAATAAAATATTAGCACTACGTTTGACATGTAATATTCGTGTTACTCCGGGTCACTATTCAGTGGCTTTTTACGAAGATATAACTGGATCAACTTTTATATATTCAAATTCATATAAGCTTAAGGCTTACGAATTTGCAAAATATAAATATATAAAACGCTGCTTTTCTTTTTATTTATCCTTGTCCACGAACTTTACGGACAGCCGTCGTACATCATATGTACATTAATACATATTCCTTATTTTGTATTATAAATGAAAACATTCGGGACAACAACGGGACATTGTTTCATTTGCCTAATATTTTAATGCATGGAGTTTACTTAATTAACATTTACAATTACATGTATAATTTAAGCAATAAACCAATAATTACACAATTTGAATTGTTCTAGTGGAAATGTTTCCGAAGTTCAGTTTTTAATGAATTTTGCTGTCAGGAAATTTACAGACGCCATTCAGTGATTTCTCAAAATGGAATACTCTGAAACAAATATGAACTACGGAATCAGTATAAAAGATCGTTTAAAAATTGCAAACATAAATGTAGCTACCTCATGCTATTTTAAAGACAAATAGACAATACATGTGCAATGTCTGAAAATATAAAGTTTATGTGTACGAGCATTAGAAACAGGTAGACATTCGAGGTTAACCGAGCATTTCTCGCCTGTTTCGCGGCGATTACAAATAAACTTTTTCAGACAATAAACATGTATTGTTTTTATACTGCAATTATAAATATAGTTGTTTTTATTTTATTTTTTTCTTCTTCAATTCATTTAGCGCGGGAATCTGCGTTGCATTCTTCAGCATAACTATGACGACGTCGTAATAAACTTTCAGGCAGCGAACCAGATCGCAATGCAAGTCAACTTTGGGTAAATACACTAGGGAACAATGAGACTGTATCCGTGTAGGATACGGCATGGATATATATGCAGGGCTTTATCTGTGTAGTAAAACACTTGACTGCAGGNCCATACGAGGGTTATCCGTAAAGTTCCTGGACAATCTTAGTAAAAATTGCTGAGTAACGATAATGTATATGAAACTAATATTTTTATTTACAATGTATTTCAATGCAAAAGTATGCAAAATATCATCGCAATCAAAGCACTATCAATTATTTTTCTGTCGAAACAAAACAGACTAATGTTAAACAACCGGAGCACAAACATGTAAAACGTTGACGTTATCTGACGTCCCAATCTTTGAGTTTTATATTTTATAATGAACTCACAATTCAACAAATTCGGAACTTTTGCAGTTTTTGTCTTAAAAATATTTAGGGCATTTGGTATAATTTCTTGTACGGAAAAGTTATCAATATTGAACAGTTGCAAACTTCATTGACTGATAGTCGGAAATCATGTTCACTAACACCGTGGTACTTTTACAATTTGAGATATATGAAAGCTGATTAGTTTTACATATTTTATCCATTTTGTGTCCAAAACTTTCTGTACCAATTGAATTGTAATGCAAAACACACTTTTCCATGCCCTTTCGAAATATTTCGGGAATTTGTTGATATTTGTGGGTGTTTCCCGATGTCTGAGCGAAACTAGAGTCACGTCACTGCTCCGCGTTATCGAAAAACGTCAGGTTTTCTAGAATTTCTGATTTTGCCTTGAGACATTAAAACCTCTGTTAATTTGTCATTTCAGATCTTACATGATGAAATGTTGCAGTTTTGATGTTAGACATAATAAAAAGATTTCAATGTAATTTTCAATATTAGCACTACGTTTGACATGTAATATTCGTGTTGCTCCGGGTCACTATTCAGTGGCTTTTTACGAAGACATAACTGGATCAACGTTTATATATTCAAATTCATATAAGCTTAAGGCTTACGAATTTGCAAAATATAAATATATAAAACGCTGCTTTTCTTTTTATTTATCCTTGTCCACGAACTTTACGGACAGCCGTCGTACATCATATGTACATTAATACATATTCCTTATTTTGTATTATTGAAAACATTAGGGACAACAACGGGACATTGTTCCATTCGCCTAATATTTTAATGCATATGTATGGAGTTTACCCAATTAACATTTACAATTACATGTATAATTTAAGCAATAAACCAATAATTACACAATTTAAATTGTTCTAGTGGAAATGTTTCCGAAGTTCAGTTTTTAATGAATTTTGCTGTCAGGAAATTTACAGACGCCATTCAGTGATTTCTCAAAATGGTATACTCTGAAACAAATATGAACTACGGAATCAGTATAAAAGATCGTTTAAAAATTGCAAACATAAATGTAGCTACCTCATGCTATTTTAAAGACAAATAGAATACTGTGAAACAAATATGAAGTACGGAATCAGTATAAAAGATCGTTTAAAAATTGCAAACATAAATGTAGCTACCTCATGCTATTTTAAAGACAAATAGACAATACATATGCAATGTCTGAAAATATAAAGTTTATGTATACGAGCTTTAGAAACAGGTAGACATGCGAGGTTAACCGAGCATTTCTCGCCTGTTTCGCGGCGATAACAAATAAACTTTTTCAGACAATAAACATGTATTGTTTTTATCCTGCGATTATAAATATAGTTGTTTTTATTTTATTTTTTTCTTCTTCAATTCATTTAGCGCGGGAAACTGCGTTGCATTCTTCAGCATAACTATGACGACGTCGTAATAAACTTTCAGGCAGCGAACCAGATCGCAATGCAAGTCAACTTTGGGTAAATACACTAGGGAACCATGAGACTGTAGCCGTGTAGGATACGGCATGGATATATATGCAGGGCTTTATCTGTGTAGTAAAACACTTGACTGCAGGATAAATCTATTGAAAGAATGTGAAAATAACAAGAAATGCTGATCACTTCCATATTTTTTTCAGAAATCGTTGTCTTCTTTGATAAACACATTGGCTAATGCAAAACCACTGTTTGTGAGGTAAGTACATAGCTTATTCATGAAATAATTAAGTATGAAACAAGATAACGATTTTTTTTCATTATCATTAAGATTTTCTTTTCATTTAAAATTTTAGAAATATCAAATATGTCACTAACTCATATTAGGAATATCTTTCAGTGCAACTCCTTCCACATAAAAATACTGTGTGTACAAGTATACGAGTGTCTTGACTCTAAAGGGAATTTGATTATACATATGCTTTATATATACATATATTTCCAGAAATCAAGTTTCAAATAATTGATTATTCTATTGCCGTTATTGCTATGTGATATTATAAAATAAAGCTTGTTACTTTTGTCAGACCAGTTTATTTATCACTGATAATGTCAAGTCATTTCTTTCTCATTGCTCGGTGATATTAACTTAAAGTTAAATATTCTTATTTTGTAGATGTATAAAACCTAATACCATGCAACAAATGAAGAATTTTAATGACAGCGTTGTTCTAGCACAGTTAGAAAGTTCAGGAATACAGGATGTCGCTCGGATACGGAGAGATGGCTATCAAATTCGAGTGACGTTCGATAACTTCTGTAAAATGTATATATCACAACTTATTTTTGCCTAAAAAATAATAAATAGAAACAATCACCACTGCTAGCCAATAATTCAGATGTTAAGTCATCTTATATCCTGAACAATAAGGGGCAAATTCTTGTTCAGTTACCCCACCCTCCGATTTTAAAAGAGTGTGGGTCAATTGGAATAGATGAAAACAGACATAACGTACTGATTTCGAAGTTTCAAAACTCGTAAAAGCTACAACTTCGAGATGTGCATAGGCATTTTTTCACGTTCGGTATACGCAATATGTAGTTACGTATTATTTTGTATTTTTTTTACTTGTATTGGAATATCTATAAAATTAATGTTTTCTGCATATCGGTATAATATCCTTTTTGTAGATTTCATTCGATTTTCAAGCATTTAAAAAAGCATAAATGCAGGTTTAAACTCAATATTACAATTCGTAAATTGAATCTAATGCAACGGTCAGAATGTAGAGTATACCGACGAAACCATCTTATTAGCATTGTTCAAATCTGTAGTACCAGGGCGTTTGAAGATCTTGTTATATGCGACAGTAAGACATATTTGATCTGCAAGGGATCAAAATTTCTTATCCGCACATTGCACCAGTAAAAGGAAAAAGATTTAAATACTTGGAATATAATGTCATATTCTACACATAGAAATAAAAGCAGATATAAACAACTTTATAAACGTTTTTGTGTGTTAAGTTTTAAGGACCTTTTGATTCAGCATTTTCTATACATTGCTTTTTTCATTTATGAAGAGATATAAGTTATTAAAATGACCATTTGCAGAGTTTATTCAAGTATCTATATACAAAGATTATATAATTTAAATTATGTAAATGTGCTTATCCTTTATTATTGATAATTTGCACTTTTAGGTGTGAAATTATAAAACAGCAAGCATCCTATCCAGTGAATGCAAATGACCATCAAAAAGTTTTTCACATTATTAATGTCTGCGACTTGCCCAGAGATTCGTATCAAATAGGCTATTCTAAGGTAAATAACATTATACCGAAGTTGCTGTTAATTTGGATTCTGGATATGCGCATTTCGACATCTTATGTCTCTTCAGTGCAGATAAAATCAAAATACTGTGCAATTATTTTACCTATTTTCAGAACCATGTAAGACAGTTTTTGTGTCTTTCACCATTTTAAATTTGCTTTAATGTATTATTGCTTCGTAATTATCTTTTTTAATGATACAATTACTTTTTTCTGTGATTAAAAAAATCAAACATATTCGCTAAAATATAACGCGAAAGAGAGATATAACGCTACTATATTATCATGTGTTTTTTTTTAAATTGGAGGTCATATACAATTGTCGTGTATTTTATTGCAATATGTTCAGAAAAGGATATTTGAAAACAGTAGATTCTTAAATATCTTAAAAATATCTTATAAATGTAATGTCATTAAATTATATTCCGAAAAAGTTATAAAAGCAAAATTCAATTGCTGACGAAACATTTTAATATAAATTTCTTTACAATAATAAAGTGATTTCTTACATATAAAATATAATATTCTCTTGAAGGTCTTTCTGAAAGGCCGTGCAATGGAAAAGATTAACTTGAAAATGAAAGAAATCATTCAGGTAAGTATTTCAAAATAATTAAATGAAGGAAATAAAAAAAATACCATACAGTATTGTCAGGAGTCGAAATCCAAAGGACATAAAGACAAAGTAAGTGCAAAAAGTGAGGACTTGAAATCCAAAAGGGCATAAAGACAAAGTAAGTGCAAAACGTCAGGAGTCGAAATCCAAAGGGCATAAAGACAAAGTCAAAGCAAAACGTCAGAATTTGAAATCCAAAGGGCATAAAGACAAAGTAAGTGCAAAACCAAAACTACCTGAAAACTGTAAACATAATTGATTCTGACTTGGTACAAGCATCTCATAAGAAATCGTGAGTAAAACCGGTTTTTTAGTGCGTCAAGTCTCCCCTTCCGTTTTATTAGTGTCCAGGAGCATCACAACAGCAATTGATATGAAAGGTCGTAGAAAAAGTCAAGAATGTTCACCAAAGTACTAAGTAAAAAATTAAATCTTGAATCACAGTTCACACTGAAACTTCATATTTTTCAACTAGGGACTTATATCTATCAAAGAACTTTAAATGATTGTTTGAGGCGGATTTTTTTTTGAAGCCCTGCTTGATAAGGCTGTCACGTAGATAACTATGCCTAATCAGTAAATCCAAATAATTGGTGCAAGCTGTCGGGTAACGAAGTAACAGTCAAATATACACTCTGTGGGACGGAGAAGTAGGCAGTTTTACTATTCATTTAAAGGAATTGATAATTTTGAAGTTAAAGTCGTTCATAGATTAAATAAAAGAAATATAACAATCTGATGTTTTTGTTAATTCCAGTATATCATGGAATTGACATAAAAAATATATTGATATGAGTATGTCTGAAGTAAAATCCAGACAAACAGAAAGACAGACAAAATATCTCTTTCTTCTTTACACATTTCTATGTTATATTTTCGACAAATGCAAGTTGCAGACTTTTTTTTTTAAAATCGACTGTCAAATTAGAAAATAATTAGTAAAATAAAAAAATATTATTTCATGTATTTCTGAACGCAAATATTAAATATCAAAACATAATGATTCCTGAAAAGGTGCATACCGGGAAATTATTTACCATTCTAACTCATCCTC
Source organism: Modiolus philippinarum (assembly GCA_002080025.1). Lineage (NCBI taxonomy): Eukaryota > Metazoa > Mollusca > Bivalvia > Mytilida > Modiolidae > Modiolus > Modiolus philippinarum. The sequence continues at coordinate 37,272 of MJUU01033080.1, read as the reverse complement.
TTTAAGTTTGAAATAATATTTGTGAAAAAAAGAAGGGAAACGGGGGATGTGTCAAAGAGACAACGACCCAAAGGGGAGTAATAACAACTCAAAGCCACCATAACATCTTCAATGAACGTCGTGGAAACCCCACATCCAACGGCAGGTCGGAGTCGGCCCCTAAATAAAGAGTTATCAAGTTCAGCGAAATAAACATGATCCTAGACTCCTATAGACATAAAGTAAACTAACTATAAAACAGACAAGACACACAAAGGCTTAATAAATATCCTGACTAAGGACAGGCGCAAACCTGCTGCGGAGGGGTTAAACTAGTTTTATTGGGCCCAAACCTTCCATCCTAACCAATGTGATAAATAAAAATACAATAGTAACAACAGTAAAATTCAGTTAGCAACAAGACTGAGTCAATTGTGAAAAATTAAACTGAAAGAACTAAATATACGGACATAAACAAGAAATTACAAAAGACTACTAGCAATTAACTGACATGCCAGCTTCAGACCAATTACCAACTGACAAATTAAGTTATGTACCCTCAGTATACAGTATTCACCAAAATCCCTTCCTGTGAGGAGTTTAGCATAATAATTTCATGCATATACCGGAATACATAACCCGTGTCCATGCAATACAGATTTTAGAAATTTAGAATGTGTTTAGTAAAATGCAAAGACCCTATAAAAAAATCAATGTTAATACCAAAGAAGACCATACGTAGTGACTTGACGACAATACCGTAATTATAACCCTTATAAATTAGACGATTTAAAGGTTTCATAAGTTTGTTAGGCGAGTTTAAGTATTTTTTACTCTTATGTAAAACATTACCGTAAAATAAGGGATGTGAAATACCAGCCTTGATTAGATGTTTATAGGTTGCATTGCATTTATGAACTAAGTCTTTATATCGATGATAAAATTTAGTAAAGGTTTTAACTAGTTTATGATAACGAAAACCCTGATGTAATAGTTTTTCAGTTAAGAAAAGATTCCGTTCATTAAAATCGCAAACGTTATTACATACTCGAGCAAATCGAACAAGTTGAGATATGTAAACACCATATGATGGCGCTAATGGAACATCGCCATCCGGAAATGGATAATTAACTATTGGAAAAGAAAAATCGTTCCTTTTATCATAAATTGTAGTTTCTAATTTAGCATTCGTTATCAAAATTGATGTCTAAAAACGGACAATGATGATTATTAGAATTGGCTTTATTCAAAGTAAGTTCGTTAGGGTAGATGTCCTTAAAATAAGTATATTTGTTAATTGTTCAACAACGACACATTGAAATCTCGATATATGTAATGACTATTGCACATAATATAGTTGTTACCTCTAAATTCAAAAGTCGTTTGTTACACTCCCTAGTAAAAATCGAAGCCTGAGAAACAACGGTCAATATTGATAGTCAAATAACAAAATACCGAAGTTACCGTGAATTTTGTTTCTGCACATGCACACTTCGACAACTTATGTCTCTTCAGTGCAGATAAAATCAAAACATTTGGAAGTCCATGAACCGAAATTTGTGTAAAAACTGATAGAGAACAAATAACCAAAAGTATCTAAATAGAAAAGCCAAAATCAGCTAAGGACAGAGCTATGCAAGGGGGAGATACTCCTTAGTTTTAAACAAAATTTTCTATAATTTAGATATTGAAAGTTTCCAAAATAAACTCGGTTGTCGGGCCAGCACCGAAGTACTGGCTACTGGGTTGGTGAATACGCTCGGGGACTTACAGTCCATCAGCAGTGGCATCGGCCCAGGGGTAATAAATAACAAAATACCGAAGTTACCGTGAATTTTGTTTTTGCATATGCGCATTTCGACCACTTATGTCTCTTCAGTGCAGATAAAATCAAAACATTTTGGAAGTCCATGAACCGAAATTCGTGTAAAAACTGATAGAGAACAAATAACCAAAAGGATCTAAATAGAAAAGCCAAAATCAGCTAAGGACAGAGCTATGCAATGGGGAGATACTCCTTAGTTTTAAACAAAATTTTCCAAAATGATCAAATTTATCCAAACAGTAGGGAAACAAATTTTTATGGCAGTTGGTACAAAATTTGTAAATTTCATAGACACAATGTAAAATAAGACATGGATGTCGCAATGATTTTGTGAATTTGGTAGTTTAGGTTTGCCTTTTTTGCTGTGTTATTTTAAAATTACTTTTGACTGTTCATCAAATCTGTTAAACACGTATTTAAGTTTCTTTGAGCATCATTAGATATTTAATATAGATATTCTGAGTTTTATTAGCGCTATAAAACCATTTGTGTATAGCAGAAACAAAAAGAGAAGGAAGACAAAAAGGTAAAAGGTGATATTGAACAAAAACTGAGAGGCAGACAAGACCGCACGGAAAATGTATTGATTGGAAGTGACAGTGAAAGATATGAATCACCAAGGCGTTCAAGAGCAAAATCTAACCAAAGTTTTACAACTTTTAGTGACAGTGGTAGTTCCTCATTACAAAGTCATCCACCAACTTACTCAGATATTGAGCAAGAAAGAAAAAGAAAACAAAATAGTAGATGGTAAGTTAACAGTACATAAATTATTCAGCATTATCGGCCCTATCATTTATATTCAAATAAACGATATGAAATAAAAGTATTTGACAGTAAATCCGACGGAATACGTTGTGTCATGTGTGATTGATAACAATAACAAAGGCCAGCAAAGTCCGTTAAAAAACACGACCTCCAAATTCGACAAAAATATTGTCGATCAAAAATTCTAATATTTTGATTACGTCAGTCTCAGTGTATTTCTTATTTGAATCAGTGTGGTTCTTAACAAAATATCTTTTAAAAAGGTGTATCTGCATTCTCAATTTTTATTGAAGAAGCATTGATGTATTAAATCTGCAATTACTGTTTTCAGTTTATTGTCTGACAGGGTTGTATAAATAGAGATTTCTTCCAATTAGGAGTTATCATCACACGCGGGCTGAAATAGCCATATCGCAGGTCTGATATGGATATTTCAGGAAGAGGCAGTCTGATATGGACTGTTTACCTCCGGCTACATTACATATGCAAAACAGAACATATCTCCACTAAGTATGTAATAAATAGTAGAAAATTAACAATAAAGGGATATGGAGTAAATGCTAATGAGACAAAGTCTCTACAAATACATTGTAAAAATAAGCGATGGAACAACGCTTTTATTGTTGTTCTTCATCTTGAAGTCACCATGAGGCCTTCAACAATGAGCTAAACTCATACCTCATAGCAAGTTCAAGACGGTCCCTAGCACTGGATTGAGCGGAATTCATTGCTAATTGTCGAGCAACGCTACAGCCATGCTTTTTAACCTAATGATCCATGGATGCGGGATCGTCAACAAACATAAACTTAACTGGCAAAGTGTTCTTACAATCGCTGTCATCCATTGCCCGACAAAAAGACGATAGAAGACGATCACAACATTTAAACAACCACAGGGCACTCATAGAGCCAATTGTAAGAAAACTTGGCATTATAAAGTCATGAGATGTAGGCACAATAAACAGGTGGTCAGAGTAACAAAAAAGTAAAAAAGGGCCAAAATGTGAAAGTGTGATAGCGTATCCCTATGAGAGATTCTCTCAAGAACAAGTACACCATAACTGAAATGTATATAGAGCATACATCTCTCACCATTCAAAAGTTTGAATGCTATATCAATGGGTCAGACTGGGTCAATCGTAAATATTTCCTTTCTTTTTCATAGTGAATATGCACATATTATACACATGTCTTTCAAAGTTGACCGCCGAAATAAAAAATTTCGATTTCAATCAACATTTGAATAACCCTATCATTTTATGTGTAAGTGTTCTCCCATTTGTTTTGAATGAAACGTGTCGGTTGCATTCTTTATGAAGCTACTTTCAATAAAACGAACCAGTTATCACCCAAAAACAATTTGAAGTTGTAGCCATTCTCATTATGAAAAAAAATTGAAGTTGAAGCCATTCTCATTATGACAAAATGCATGTCTGCCATAGATTATGGGCATTTTAACATGAGCTCGAGTAGTTTTCGTTATTTTTCTATCCCAAATGTTAGCGAGAGGTAGAAATAAGCAGAGACAACGAGAAGTCATGTCAAAATACCCACAATCTATGAAGGCCATGATTTCTTTTTTATTCTAATACGGGAATTACGGTATGTGCTAATGGTTTTATACCATATGCTTAAGATGTTATATACATGATATAGGTATTTTACTATGGATCTATTTATATAGCTAAATTATACCCCCATATTAAAATATATTTTCACTTACGCTAAATCTTGAAATAGAAAAACAAAATTAAGAATTCAAGGTAATAAATGTCCCTACATTACCAAAACATGTTTTAAAAGGGTTCTTTTATCACTCTGCTATAAGTATGATATTAAATATAACACTACGAAACTGATTTTCGTATTTTCATTTCGTAATTATTGAATTCACCAGGCGTACTGTATGAAATGTTTTTGGTATTTTGATACGTTCATACAATGCATTATCGCAATGTATTCATATGTGCAATATTAATGAAAATTTAAAAGTTTAACCACCAATGCTCTTTACGAATGACTTGAATGTTTGTGTTCAGTAAAATGCAGTTACGTCAATGAGATTAAGACGGTTTTAAAAACAATATTTTGGAAATAAAACATACAAATAACACTTTATCGCTACAACGATTATTGCAGTATTTGATACCCAATTAGAATTAGAACAAATTACAAAAACAAATGATTTTTTTTTCATTTCTGTCATCTAGCATCCTATTAATTTGAAGGGTTGACGATAATACAAATCTACAATGATGACTATTTATCTGAAAAATTTTTGGGATTCGTTTAAAAGTGGATAACAGGAAACGCCTACAATGGCTGAAAATTATGATTACATGCAACAATTTGCAAGGGAACTACACAAGAAAAACACGTATAAGACAAAAGACAAACGTAGACAACGATAGGAACTCGGGACAGCCGGACTTGGTACCGGCACTAGCAAAAGCCAGCGGTAGGGTTAAACCGGTTTATGGGTACCCAAACCTCCCCTTTATCTGTCCCGTTTCCCTATAGTATAAAAACATACGAATAAATCCCAATACAGGTAGACTACCAACTCCATGACCACAGCCTTGAAAGGAGAGAAAAAGACAATACGTAATTTAGAAAGATGGGTCAAGGAGTGCTCGCCGCTAAACTGTCGTCTAGCTCAAGGAGCCTAGTCTGCTGGTAGAACACTGTCGCACTACGGAAGAAAAATCAAACTCAAAACTTCCCGAAGGGTTTGGTCAAGAATCATCATAAATTTCAGTAGACATGGGCAGTATCAGTGAGAGGCCAGTATGTGTGCAAAATTTTCCGGTCACTAGGTCTCAAAGCTAATTATACGGATGCAAGCAGAATTTCTTGCCGATATCCCCTATTACGTAAAGAATGTAAGTTACGCCCAAGCTTTTCTGGATTTTCAATCAATTTCTGGCATTTTTAACATTTTCGTAGAATTGAGGACTAGAAATGCCCATAGTAATAAGCTGTTTACGAGTAACGCCATATTTAGATATAACATGTTCATATCTATTACAAAACTTCTTAAATGTATTCAACAACTTATGAAATCTGTAACCCTGTTGTAAAAGTTTGGCTGTAATAGTACGGTTACGTTCAATGAAATCATCAAGAGTAGAACAAACTCGTGCGAATCGTACCAGTTGAGAAATATACACCCCGTAGGATGGAACAAGGGAATGTCGCCGTCAAGAAAAGGGAAATTAGTAATATTGGAATCAAAATCATCCCTTTTATCATATATTTTGGTCTTGATTTTACCAGAGTCAATAATGATAGTCAGATCCAGAAAAGGGCAACATTTTGAATCATTGTTAGCTTTATTTAACTTCAGTTGTTGTGGATAAATAATGTCTACATAATCTAAAAACTGGGGATTATCAATAGTAAGGATATTGTCAATATACCTGCTGTTATCATTGAAAATAGAAATAAGTTAGGTTAGGTATGGTTCCGTTTTGAAGTTTTTTTCATGAAATTTCGTTCGTAACAGAAAAGAAAAAGATCTGCAATGAGAGGTGCACAATTTGTACCCATGGGAATACCTATGACCTGTGTACAAATGTAAGGAATAAATTGAATACTTGAAAAGGGTTTTCATCCATTGTAAAGAGGATCAATTACTATTCTTGATCTACCTGGTATCTTTTTTTTAAAAAAGAAAGATATTATTTTAAATTACTGTGTATATAAAGAAAAAATGTATGAAGCTACGAAAAACTGTTGGTAACTGGGTAAATACAGACATTTCAAATAGTATAAACGAGAATTATTTACATTTTAGGGCATGGGATTCTTTTAGGAACACAGAAAGAGATTATGATAGCTGTGTTGAAACTGAAAACATATTTTTGAAATTTTGTCGCCTTTTCATGTGTTTAGGACTATTTATTGGTATTTTATCAAGTGGTACATGCACAATTTTAATTCCATTAATGAAGGTGTCACAACTGAATTCAAACGAGGTGAGTACTTTGTTAGTAGAACAATTGTCATCTGAAAAAATTATAACTGGATTATCGAGCCATAAGCAAATAATAATAATGATAATGTAAGTTTTGTACAAACAAATTTTGATGATTTGTCAATTTTTGAATGCAAATTTAAGTGTCTATGTTTCTGTGTTTTCTCGTTTTGAATTGCCTTGGCTGTGCCAAGTCAGGACTATAGCGGTCTAACATTTGTCCGATGGTTTCAACCTGATTTGTCTGTTTGTCTCATGGACTTCGGCACTTGACAACTCTGTCAAATTTTGTTATTACCCCATTTTCTAGTCAATTGGGTATTTTGTTATAGCCCTATACTTTGTTTCTTTTAATTTATCTGACCAAGTGAGATATTGTTATCACTAGGTACAAGTCAATTTTTTACACAGTTTCCTCATTTTAAAAACTTAAGGTTGTGAGTGATGGCATCGAACATATAAGCTATGTTTTATCTTTAGCTATATGTATAATATAGATTATTATCAAACCCCCCCTGTACAATATTTCAATGGGGTTTTTGTATTTGGTTGTAATTGATTAGTGTATGTATTATTACTATAGAAAGATTAATAAAACATTATATATAGTGTTCAATATCGGAAAAGGAGAATAGCTAGTTAAATGCTATAGCATTTAACTAGCTATTCTCAGTAGATGGCCATTGCGATAACTTATGCTTCATGGCATAATTATGTTGTGGACATAATTTAACTGCTTTGCATCGTCTCTTTTATGTACAATATTCTTACACACTGTAAAATTACTTTTAATCTGTTCACTTTTGAAGGATATGAAGAAGAGATCGGTTGTGGTTACGGAAATAATAATGTGCTATTCAATACCGGTGGCAGTTACTTTTATACAATCAGTGTTCAAGATATGTTTAGGAAGGGTGAAAAACGTCTCAGTCTTATATTTCATACCTGTAAGTAGTATTAAGATAAAGAAATACACTAATTTTAGAAAAAATATCAAAATTTACTGTTTATTATACAACTTAGGTATTTTTGTATTTAGAAATAATATCTTAAATATAGGGCCTGTAAGTCTCGTACAATTTTGGTACTTCCGGGACCAAAAACTGTACCATGAAGTTACATTTTAAACAAAGATATATGACGTTTCAAACAAAAATTTGAACGTCATAATCCTCAGACGTAATGTTTCGGCGGGAAACGTTTTCGAATTGCCGGTTTATCGTGGATTCTCGTGAGTCACATGACGAGACTTACAGACCCTATTGTAGAATGTGAAATTAGTTTGACTCTTGTCATTATAAGGATAAATTATTCCTCATTTAGGAAAAAAAAATTTGTTTCAGTTTCCAAAATATTTATTAAAATTTTCCCTTTTTTGAGACAATTATTCCAATCACAGACCGTAATTGGACTTCCTTAAATATATTTTAAATCAGTATAAGTCACAACAACATTTCTTATTTCTAACTGTTTTACCTTTTTTCTATTTTTTTTTACCTGCGTCACCAACGCTGACCGCAGGTCTAGGAGCCGCTCGACTCCGTCCGTCCGTCCGTCACGCTGTGGGGGTACCAAGGCTGACACTCCGACACCTTTCATGCGATACTTTTGAAACTTTGCACAGTTGTTTTGGACACATTGAAGATGTGCACCGCCCCTTTTGGTGAGATTTGAATAAAAATTGTAGAATTTATCTATTGTTGAACTTTTTTCATCAAATTTTAACATTACGGTACTGAGTTTGTGTAATCTAAAACTCGAACACCTTATACTTGATGCTTGAAACTTTGCACAGTTAATTTGGACACATTGATGATGTGCACCTTCCCTTTTGGTGCAATTTGGATAAATACTGTCGAATTTATCTATTGTTGAACTTAATCATTTTTTCATCTAATTTTAACATTACGGTACTTGGTTTGTGTAATCTGAAACTCTGACACCTTATACATGATGCCTTTTAAACTTTGCACAGTTGTTTTGGACACATTGAAGATGTGCTCCTCTCCATTTGGTGAGATTTGGATAAAAATAGTCGAATTTTTTCATTGTTGAACTTCGTTATTTTTCAGCATATTGTAACGTTACAGTGCCTGGTTTGTGTAATCTGTAACATCCACATCTCTGACTAAATACCTCTGAAAGTTTGCACTGTTGTTTGAACACATTGGTGATGTGAACTTTCCCTTTAGCCCAGTTTTGATTTAAAAAATGTCAAATTTATCTTTTATTGAACTTGTACTTTATTTTATCATATTATATCATTATGGTACTCAATTTTTGTCCAGAGACGTTGCAGAGATTTGAAAGCACTGCTCATTGGCAGCTATTCTTGAATTTTTGCATTGGTTTCAGATGCTTTCTCATAAAGATTCAAAATATGTGTTTATTTGAAACTTGGGTATGGTTTTCACCTTTTGCTGAAGTGATATTGACTATTTTCATTTTATGCTTTCTTCAACTTTGTACATTTAGTTGTTTTTTTTCTTCTTTTTTTTGTCTATTACAGCAATAGGGTTGAACTTAATTTAATCTCAATTATAACTTGCATTTGAAGAATGTTTTGGTAATAAGGTAAATGAATACTTGTTTGAACTGGTAAACCTATACATGACATTCTCTAGGTTGAAAAAAAATAATACTTTCTCAGTTGAACATTAGTGATGGTGACGCAGGTCCGGACATGTAATTGGTCTGGTTTTTTTTTTTTTTTTTTTTTTTTTTTTTTTTTTTTTGCTTAATTTTCAATTCAAGATTTTTCTTCGTCATCATTATTATCTTGATATATATTTAAGGTATTGGTTATTGAAAGTGTTGAGGTGTGCGGAACAGCATATTTCATATTCAAAGTTTTGCCAAAACACTCAACAGCATCAGGAATTATGTTATTATCGGCATCGCTTATATGTCCGTCTGTGCTAAACATTCAAAAGCATATTGTGCTAGCCAAACATAGACATAAGTTTCTCCACAGAATTGTAACTGTTATCATAGCTGTTGTGGCATTAATTATTCAATGTGGAGTTTTAATATGTATATGTGTTAACAAAGACTTTGTGCTTATTGACAACGGGAGTCAAATACCTGAGTATACCACAGAAGAGACGGTGCTACTAGTTGTTTGTCTGATTGCCATGTCACTAGGATACTATAAAAACTTTTTTACCTGTGATATTGTGTTAGGGTCTTTTCGTATTAAAGTCCTCGACTGGAGAATAGCCGTGGAAAAGGCACGACCAAAAGTAAATTTTAAAATGTGTATTGTAAAAGTCGGGACGTTTTTAGCCATAACGAAACTTTTAATTCCTGATGTCAATTGGACGTTCACCTATAACAGTTCACAGTCCAGTGAACATCCATTTGTAACCTTTGTGAGTGATCACAAACTTATGCTTATCTATATATTTTGTGCAATATTTATAAATTACACCGGACAACTGGCATGCAAGTTACAAATGCAAAGAATTTCTTTCTACATACCACTGATTTTGGTTCCTGTTGTATGTTTCGGTGGAGTTATTGGTTATTGCCACCTGAGGCCTGATGATACAATCTTTTTTGACGGAACTGTGATATGCCCGTCGTTTGAAAATGACAGGGAAAACTTATGGACGATATCAAGTGGTGGACTCTGGATATCATTGATATTTCTTACGTGGCACGTATTGTTTCCGAAATGTCATCGAATGGAAAAAGCAGAAAGGTACAAACATAAAAATAGTGTTAGCAATAAGTCAAATTAACTGTTTCCCAAGTGCGGCTCGCGTAAATTGGTGGTTTATGTAACTTGAGACGCTTGGCTGCTGTAATTTTCGAAAAATTTGATTGAAAATGGTACATTTTTCCCAAATTAAAGAAACTATGCATATTTTAACACCTATGAATACCTATTAAGGAAGCAAACTTTAGTACCAAAAATGCGTCCCATTAATTTTACCTATTTCTAATAAGTAAACCGTGCTATGCGCGTTTACAGGTTTGACGACTTAAAAATAGGAACAAACAATACAAAAGGATATATTTACACAAATTAGATATGAACAACTCATAAGAAATGTAAAGGTTTTGATTGATATCAAACAAACACCAATTTTCCTAAATTTAAGTCAAAAACAGCGAGGTAGATTCATTTTCTAAGGCGGCTTTGGTTTATGTGTATAAACGGGTATGCGGTATGTTGCTTATGTATCTGCGACACTTGGCTTACGTAAATGTGGCTTTGGTTTATGTATCTAAAATAGTGGAAACCAAGCTCCGTTAACGTTCCTGCCTTTAAATTTCAAACAGAATTGTTATCATGCGACTTTAAACGGCTTCTGATAGTTGTTTTTTACTTCGCTTTTTGAAGAGGATACAGATCATACCGTTTGATAATAAGTAACTGCAAGTTCAGAAACAAATGCTATTGTCAATGAATCACAATAATAAAAGTGTGTATGGCATGCCGTTTGGGAATTAATTCCCTATTTTTTAATATTAAAGATGACTTTTTAGCTCACATGACCCTTCGTGTCAGTGTGAGCTATTGCCATCACTTGAGGTCCGTCGTCCGTCCGTCGTCCGTTAACTTTTCACATAATTATCTTCTGCTCTGAAACAACTGTAGCAAATTCAATCAAACTTTACAAGAATGGTGTACTAAAGGTCCTTTACAAAGATTGCTCATTTCGTTCCGATTCGATGAAAAAACATGGCCGCCAGCGCGGAACTTAGGTTACACATTGGACTCTACGGGAAAAATCACATTTTCATCTTTTGCTCCGAAACAACTGTAGCAAATTCAACCAAACTTTACAGGAATGATGTACTAAAGGTCCATTACAAAGATTGCTCATTTTGTTCCAAACCGATAAAGAACATGGCCGCCAGCACGGCAGATGGTTTAAAATAGGCCTCTTTGGGAAAATTACATTTTCATGTCCTCAACTGAAGCAAATTCAACCAAACTTTACAGTAATGATGTAAGGAAGGTCCTTTACAAAGATTGTTCATTTTGTTCTAATCCGATAAAAAACATGGCCGCCAGAGCGGAACATAGTTTAACATTGGACCCTATGGGAAAATCACATTTTCGTCTTCTCCTCTGACATCACTGTAGCAAATTCAACCAAACTTTACAGGATGATGTACTAAAGGTCCTTAACAAAGATTGCTCATTTTATTCCGATCCGATGAACATGGCCGCCAGAGCAGAACATAGTTTAAAATTGGACCCTATGGGAAAATCACATTTTCATCTTCTCCTCTGACACCACCGAAGCAAATTCTACCAAACTTTACAGGAATGATGTATTAAAGGTCTTTAACAAAAATTGATCGTTGTGTACTGATCTGATAAAAAACATGGCCGCCAGCGCGGAACTTAGGTTTAACATTGGACCCTACGGGAAAATCACATTTTCATCTTCTCCTTTGAATTTACTCAAGAAAATTCAACCAAACTTTACAGGTATGATATACTAAAGGTCCTTAACAAAGACTGCTCAATGTGTTCCGATCCAATTAAAAACATGGCTGCCTGCACATAACATAGTTTTACATTTGACCATATGGGAAAATCACATTTTCATCTTATCCTCTGAAACCACTGAAGCAAATTCAATCAATCTTTACAGGAATGATGTACTAAAGGTCCTTAACAAAGATTGCTCATTGTGTACCGATCCGATAAAAAAAAACATGGCAGCCAGTACGGAACATAGTTTAACATTGGACCCTATGGGAAAATAACATTTTCATCTTCTCCTCTGAAACCACTGAACAAATTCAACGAAACTTTACAGTAATGATGTTCTAAAGGTATTTTACAAAGATTGGTCATTTCATTCCGATCCAATCAAACTTTACAGGAATGATGTTTGGAAAGTCCATAACAAAGATTGCTCATTTAGACACAATCTTATAAAAAAAACATGGCCGCCAGCATGGAACATAGTTTGATACTGAACCCTATATGGGAAAATCACATATTTATCTTATCCTCTGAAACTAGTGAAAAAATTCAACCAAACTTTAGGGGAATGATGTACAGAAGGTACTTTACAAAAATTGGTCATTTCATTTCGATCCAGCAAAAAGCATGGCCTCCGCTGCAGTGCAAAGTTTTAACATAGGAGCCCTGTATGAGAAAACCATCCTTTTCATCATCTTCTCTGATACTATTTAAGCAAATTAAACTAAATGTATAGAAAGTCCTTTGCAAAAATTGCTCATTTCAATAAGATCAGACAAAAACCACAGGTGCTAATGGAGAACATAGCTAAATATGAGACCCCATTGATAATAAAAACATATTATTGGCCATGCATGGTATAGAAGCATTTTGTCAGGTGATCGATACAGGCTCAGTCTCTGAGCCTCTAGTTTATATCACCGAATCATTTTTTAATGTTAGAAAATCATTTTTAACATTAAATGATCGTCGGATTTTGGTATTTTTGTATTTTGAAACCATTGGACCGATGCCACTGCTGGTGGACCAGAGGTCCCCGAGGGTATTCACCAGTCCAATAGCCAGACTTGTCTGGCACGAAAATTTAACTAGCGATTTATATAAATTAACTGTTTTATCAAAATTCTAACCCCTTAAAAATACTACGGCTTCATTCCGTGTATGGCACTCGGTGGATGTCCTTAGTACTGGGTTTGCCTTCCTATTTAGGTATTTTTGGTAATGAGTACTTCTTTGCTTACAATTTTTCCATTATGGCTGTTCTATCATTTGATTTTAATGCTGCTGATGAGAGGTTACTCCTTGAAACACGTGTACAGCATAACTAAATTTACTGTTCGTTTTTGCAACTTTGGTATTTTTGTATTTCTACTATTAAAATGGATTTTTAAATATTGAAAATTGATTTTTTTTAAATATTAAACATCAGATCGATTTTTAATTTAAAAAAAAACGATTTTTTAATATTAAATAATCAGTTCGATTTTTAATATTAAAACAATATTTTCTTATGTATTAGAATTTTTTTTGCATTTCTAGAAATAAAAAAAAAATCATCACCTATGAAATGTAAAGTGAATAAACGACTTGCGACTGGAAAAGCGGGTTTCCGGATTATGCCTTCTAGTTTTAACATTATTTCAAGAAAAAAATGTAACCTCTTGTTTAGCGTTTAATTGACATCAATTGCGTTATCAAAGCAGCATATTTTTTTATATTCAAAAATCAACTTATTTTTAATATTAAAAAATAATGTGATTTTTCAATACAAAAAAATAGATATATTAAAAGGAGATATTTTTAATATTAAAAAAGAATTCTGGTATTAGAAAAATATTTTTAATATTAAAACATAAATTTCTAATATAGGAAAATGACTTTCTGGTATAAAAAAAAATAAAACATATTTTTTAATATTGAAAAATCGATTTTTTATATTAAATAATATGTTTTATTATTAAATTAAATCTTTTAATATTAAATAATATTTTTCAATATAAAATAATATTTTTTGAGATTGAAATTATTTTCTTATATTAAAGTATATTTTTCTATATCAAAAATTATTTTTTAGTTTTTAAAAATGAATTTTATATTAAAATATATGCTGATAAATTTTCCATAGGTATGCATTAATTTTTGAATTGACATACAGTATCATTACAAATATAATAAGAACTAGATTTGCAATTGCGAGCAATAGCCCATGTTACCCCAGACTTGTTGAAGGCCTCATGGTGACTTCAAGATGAAGAACAACAATAAAAGCGTTGTTCCTTTGCTTGTTTTTTATCATGTATTCGTAGAGATTTTGTCTCATGTACATTTACTCCATATCCTTTCATTCAACATTCCCATTCGATGATTCCACCTCATTCGCAGCATCAAATCTATCTAGAAATCAATCTACGTTGAAATCGGACAACGTTGAAATTTTGAAGTATTTTGGCGGACATCTTGGAAATGGCGGCCATTTTGAAAATTTTAAACTTACAGCATACAAAATCAGATGATGGTCCAACTTTATGCAAAGTTGAAATCATTCCATTTAGCCATTACGAAATAATCGCTCGGACAAGATTTATTGGAAGAATAAGAAGAACTAGATTTGCAATTGCAAACAAGAGCCGATGTCGACCCAGACGACTAATTTGATGATGACATCCTATTCGCAGCTTCGAAATCTGCCTAGAAATCAATTTTCATTGATATCGGACAATGTAAAACTTTTTACGTATTTCGGTGGCCATCTTGGAAAGGGCGGCCATTTCGAACATTTTTGTCGCATATATTCCTTCCTCTCATCTTTCTGAATATTTATGCAAAATATGAACTAATTCCTCTCATTAGTTCCTGAGATATAGAATCCCCAATTTTTCAACGTAAATTGGCGGCCATTTTGAAAATTTTAAACCCACCGCATATACCTTCAGATAGTGGTCCAACATTATGCAAAGTTTGAAATCATTTCATCCAGCCATTTCAAAATCATCGCTCGGACAAGAGTTATTGGTAGCGGAAAAAGAAGAATTAATAATCAGAAGAAACATAGAATAACAACATGTCACACCGACTACGTCTGGGGTGACATAATAAGAATAATAAAAAGAATAATAATAATCAGAGGACACGTAGAATAACAACATGTCATCCCGACGTTGTCTGGGGTGACATAATAAGCATCTTCTTAGGAAAAAGTGTATGTTTTCTCGAGTTTTATGAAATTTTGCCTGTAACTTAATTTTCATTAAGTGCAACGGAATATAGAAAAATATCAAACTGCAGTTTATATTTCGAAATATGATTGGTTGAAATATCATCAAATAGTGTATTTGTATTAAATGCATGTAAAAATTAGTGAAAACGTGAAAACATGAATTTTCACTTATACATAGTAAGTGAGAACCAAACCTTCAATCTAAAAACGAATAATCCAAGGACAATAGCAACATCGGAAACAAAACAGAAACAGACACAACATGAGTACGGCACAGAAAAGAAAATGTAAGACACACACACACATAGGTGAACAACACTGACCCCAGAAAAAACCACGGGTGAGATCAGGTATACCGGTAGAGTAAGCATCCCCTGCTTCCCATAAGACACCCGCCATATTGAACATGTCAAATCCGACAGCAAGGTCAAATCCGACAGAGGAAACAACAATTAAGCTTT
This sequence comes from Modiolus philippinarum, assembly GCA_002080025.1. Taxonomy (NCBI): domain Eukaryota; kingdom Metazoa; phylum Mollusca; class Bivalvia; order Mytilida; family Modiolidae; genus Modiolus; species Modiolus philippinarum. The sequence continues at coordinate 21,594 of MJUU01033080.1, read as the reverse complement.
TAAAGGGAAAGATATGTTGTCACGTGGGAAACAGATTTCCCTTATTTCCATTCAGTTTTCACATTTCCTGAAAACATTGGTTCTTCTTTCTAGAGAGGAGAACAAGTTTCGTGAAATTTCCCGCCAAATTTCTTTGGAATATAATCCTCGGTGTTTTACGTCAGTCTTTAGAGAAACAATTTCCACAACTTAAACACGTTAATTATGAAATTTCTCACATCTCATTAAATAAATTTTCAAATGTTTAAAAGCTCGGCAAGCCTCGCTGTCAAACATTTGAAAAATTTATTTAACTCGATGTGAGAAATTTCATAATCAACTGGTCCTCGTTCTGGAAACTATATATCCCATATATCCACAAGATGGAGATGTCGACAGTAAACCTCTGGATACAGAATTAAACCCCAGTCAAGTATGCTCAGTTAAATGATTTTGCATGTTTAGTGTAGTGAGCGCTATCAGTGACAAACATTTAGACTTGAAAAATACCAGCCAATCTGGGGTGTCAAACTCTCATTCTAGATTAGTGTTACGTTGATAAATGTATCCATTCTTTAACGTCATTTTTTATCTCTTATAGTTTCACGAACATGTATATATGAGTTGAAAATGACCATTTCTAACCTGGGTGGGCTTATTTGTTACCGAACACAGATTTATTTGGCTGGTTTTGTTGAAATTGTGGCGAAGTACCATGTCTATTTAATTTGAAATTAACTGGTTCTGTTCATGTCAACATTTACAATAGTTTTGTTGTGTACAGTCAGTTCTTGTATTTGGGACAGGATGCTTGAGAATGACAGAGAAGAACATCAACAGACTCTTCAGCTTCCATTATGGATATCATAAAAATTCATACGTTCTGCCTAATCATCCATCCAGAGGTTTACTGTCAAAGCCTCGGCAAGCCTCGCTGTCAAACATTTGAAAAATTTATTTAACTCGATGAGAGAAATTTCATAATCAACTGGTCCTCGTTATGGAAACTATATATCCCATAGCGGCCCACAAGATGGAGGATGTCGACAGTAAACCTCTGGATGGATGATTAGGCAGAACGTATGAATTTCAAATAATATGAAATTCGAAGTTATGACAGGAGTAATAATTATATTATTTCATTTAGAGTAGAGAAAATAGATTTATTTACGAAAAGTACAATCTACAATCCGTTCATCACTCGCTATTAGAACAGATTCATGCTTATACGTAATTTATTCATATCAACATGACGAAAACGACTATACTACACCGTCAAAGTGTTTATAATATGAAAAAAAGGAAAATGTGGTAAATGTCAAGGGGACAAAACCCCATCTCCAAGTTAAAAAGACCAAAACAAAGCATCTAGGGGTCACTGAGGACCCCAGCACCATGTAGCAAGCTCTAAATGGCCCTAGAAATAAAAAGTGAAATAATCAATGGAAACGAACCACATCCAATAACCCGAATATCAAGAAACTAAAATTATAAGAGGACAAGGAAAATCCAATGACTAACATATTCCTGATAAGTTTATTTTTATAAAAGATATGTATCCTACAATCTAATATACGGAAAAAAACGCAAAAAACATCAGAAAAAACTATTCTTTGGTTACAGCACTAATCTGGCGCACCTGAACATTTTTACATAAACCGTGGGTAACATCTACATACAGAAGCCACCTGCCAAAGTCTCAGCTTTATGGTTAAAAACCAGATTTCTTGACAGATGCGTGAGGAGGTCGGACTGTTTTGCACGAAATATGTATCCATTGTATATAAGCTGTTATATATTCAATATTTTGTGACGGGGAAAGGTTTCATTGTATCTTTATCAAAGATTTATAAGATTTGTGTATTTTAACATACTACACGTACTTTCTTTGCGTTTGTCGTGACGGTCGGTTACCT
>MJUU01033076.1:23250-36118 GCA_002080025.1 Modiolus philippinarum | reverse complement strand
CCTACGATAGACCGTTATATATATATATATATATACGTCTGAAGTCAAAGCCCAACTGAGTTAAAGTCTTGGGATGTGATATTATCGAGAACATCTTTCCACTGAGGAATTTGACCACTACAATTTGAGTGACACGCAACACTTCATTTGAATTTCACAATTGTTTATAAAATGTTTATAATACAGGTGACACATCATGTTCCTTGGAATACCTTTGCATTTTTAATCTCTAATCGGTGATATAGTTGTAATTTGTAACCTGCATTTTGACAGGTGGCATGGTTTTTTACTATCTAATCTTTATTTTGACAGGGTCTGTGGATATATAATTTCCAGTTAACAGTGAGCCAGAAAGTAAAATATAACAATTATTACCTGCAAGACGTCTGGGTGTTAATTAGTTGGATAATTTCCTGTATTCCATACATAGCTATACCAGCTGCTATCTTACATAGCTGTATGATGTTCGAGGGGGAGTGTGGTGGGGAGGTAAGTTATGCCCCCAGATCTTTAGATCGGGAGCATATTGTTTTTGTCCTGTGTGTCTGAATTTATGTCTGTATGTCTGTGCGTAACTTTAACCTGGATGAACCAGATGTGATAGGCCCTTCATATTTCGTATGTGTATTGATCATGTAAAGTAGAACAATAGTATGCAAATTTCAATAAGGTCAGGTCAAAGGTCACGATCACATAGGGTCAAAAGGTCAAAATCTAGATTAATTACAATTGCTAGAGGCTTGATATTCTATAAGTAAATAAATCTAATGGAGCTTAGTACAAATCTGAAAAAAAACAATTTGGGTTAGGTCAAAGGTTAAGGTCATGGAGTGCAAATTTGATAATTTTAACAAAAACTTTAACATTGCGTTTATCTATTCAACCAGATGTGATAGGACGTTCATATTTGGCCTGTTTATTGTTCAAATGAAGCTGAACAAGATTTTGCAAATTTTACTAAGGTCAGGTCAAACTTCAAGATCACAGAAGTCCAAAGGTCAAAATCTTGATTTTGCTATAGCTCGTTAATTTCAATTGCTAGAGGCTTCATATTCTATATGTAAATAAATCTAATAGAGCATCGTACACATCCACCAAAAATCAGTGTTAGGTCAAAGATCAAGGTCACTTAGTGCAAATGCAAAAACTTTAACAAAGACTTTAACATTACCTAGATCTTTTCAACCAAATGTTAAAATACCTTTATATTTGGCCTGCATATTTATCATATAAACTGAACACCATTTTGCAAATTTCATTGGGGCCAGGTCAAAGGTCAAGGTCACAGAGGTCAAAATCTAGATTTTGCTTTTAGCTCGTTTATTACAATTGCAAAATGCTTGATATTCTAGTATGTGAATAGATCTAATGGAGCTTAGTACATATACAATATATGAACATTGTTGGAAAATATAAAATTTGTTTGACGAGCTTTAGAAACAGGTAGAAATGTGAGGATTACTGAGCATTTTTTGCCTGTTTAGCAGCGAGTACAAATTAATCATATATATCCCAACAATGTACGTATATTGATTTTATCTTGCAATCATTAAAACCTAAATAAAAAAGCCGTTTTCCTAGTGAAGCAGGACGATGTAGAAAGTAAACAGCTTCGGCCATTTTGGTTAAGTCTGTGACGTCAAATCAGTGAAGTTCCTGTCTTTTCTTCGTTCAAAATAATGAGCTGGTTACCAGCCTACCCTACGAATACGAAAAAATATATTCGTAGGGTCGTAACAATATAACAAAACAAACCATGTTATACAATAAAATGTATATCTTTATGGATTAAATGTCAGGGAGACAACATCCTATCTCCATTTTTAAATGACCCAAAACAAAGCATCTAATGGTCACCTTAAGGTCATCAACACATTGAGGAACCTCACACTATATAGCAAGCCCTAAATGGCCCTAAATAGCCCCCAAAAGTAAAAAAGTGAAACAAACCACACCCAATAACCCGAATATCTGAATTAACTGATATACAAAATATGTATATTGAAAAGTTATTCTAAAAACTATAAACATTTTATCATCCAATTCCATAAAAAAAATTGTGACAGTTTAAATAAGTTAAAATTAATTTAACCTTACTGTCAGAATAGGGAAAAAAATGTCAGCTGTACTATATTAATTTGTTATATGTTACTTATCCATCAAACGACACATTTTACAAAACAATCTGGAACAAAGACATTGATTCACATTTTTGTTCTTTTTATAGAAAATCCATTATTTAATGTGTGGATCAGATGAGGATGAAAGACAGCAGGATTATGATGGATATTACCCTGCCCCAGAGCCAACAGCCCCTCCCTACTCATACATGGATAACAATGAATACCTCTATCCCATGAATGATCTGGCAAAAAGTTACCATGATCCAGAATTAGAACCTCTCAACACAAATTTACGTCATACTAACATGTAAAGTGAAAGTAGATACACATGTGGTATATTTAAAAATGAAAGTAGAGATACTGATGCTAACATGTGGAACATTGTAATGTGAAGATATTCCAGATGACATTAAGATGTGATAAACTAGAAAGTGAAAGTGAAACTTTCACTTATTGTGCAAAATGAGGATAACATGTTAGATAAAGTGACACAGACATGGATACATTTAAATGTGAAAGTAGAAAATGTTCTGAATTGATTATTGTTGATTTATTAACATGAAATTTTACATTATACTTGTTATATTATGAATATTTATAAAAATTTTATCTGGATTACATCATTTTTTAGATATAAATGTTTTAATGGTGAAATTAGAATTATATCAAATTTATGAAATCAGAGATATTGCAACAGAAATACTATTGTAAGGAACACAAAATATAAAACTTTTAGTGCAATATATAGATCTAGAAATAAATAGCAGACTTAACATCTTGTTAAATTTTTTTGAAGTGAAAAATACTGGTAACTTATTATTTTGTAAATTTGTTTGAAAATTAAAAAAAATGATCATGTACAAAGAAGGAAGGAAAATTTATGATAAATAATTGTAGAATATTTTGATTGAATAAAATAGGTAACAACTCTATTCAGAAAGATTTTTCGTTTATTTTTATAAGTTAAAGTATTTGACAAAGACTCAAGTGGATAACCTCTCTAGATTTTGATTCTGTTAGAAATTTGAAGGTTTTGATTAATTAATCTATACTGCACAATGTTACCTCAAAAGACACTCATGCTAATTCAAGGAATTACATTGTAACAAACAATTAGAATTATGTCTATGTAAATTTCATTAGAAATGTGAATATGCTAATCACACCAGGACTATGAATATGTTAATCATGTCACATTTTTATCTTTTGATGTGTTTTTAATGATTTTTGAGAATTTTGTTATTTTGCAGAAATCCTACAACAGCTGATGTAAATGGTTCAGGTCATGTGTTTACCTCTTAGAATGCTGGATTTACATTGCTTTATAGTAGATTATAATAAAACATAAGGTATTTTCGTCTTACTTTCTAATGATACATTTTTTACCCCATTTTATAGCATTACTTTTGATGTAGTATATAATGAAATTTTTGTCCCCCGCCGCAACGCGACGGAGGGACATGGTAATGGTCTGCGTCCATGCGTCTGTGCGTCCGTGTGTCACGTTTTTTGTGGGTGCAACTCCTCAGAAACTGCTGGTCAGAATTCATTCAAATTTTACAGGATTGTTAGTGACCATTAGTACTAGATCATATTGCATCGCTATTTTGATTCGTCAAATTTTGTATGAGTTATGGGACTTTGATTATTTCGACATTTTTATACAATGGCAAATCTTGTGGACGCAACTCCTTAGAAACTGCTGGCCAGAATTCATTCATATTTTACAGGATTGTTAGTCACCATTAGTACTAGATCATATCGCATCGCCATTTTGATTCGTCAAATTTTGTGGGAGTAATGGGACTTTGGTTATTTCCACATTGTTTTACAATGGCAAATCTTGTGGACGAAACTCCTCAGAAACCGCTGTACGGAATTCATTCAAATTTTATAGGATTGTTAGTCACCATTAGTACTAGATCATATCGCATCGCCATTTTGATTTCTAAAATTTTGTGGGAGTTATGGGACTTTGATTATTTCCACATTGTTATACAATGGCAAATCTTGTGGACGCAACTCCTCAGAAACTGCTAGTTCGAATTCATTCTAATTTTACAGGATTGTTAGTCAACTTATGAACAAGATCATATCGCATAGCCATTTTGATTTGCAAATTTTACAGGAGTTATGGGACTTCATCGACTTAACGCATGCTGCAGCTTAGGAACACTTTGTGGGCGCAACTCCTGGGAAACCACTGAACAGATTATGCTGAAATTTTGTGCGAACATTTGCCACCATATGCACTTGATCATATTATGCTGCCATTTTGATTGGACAAATTTTACGGGAGTTATGGGACTTTTATCGACTTTATGCATACTACAACATAGGAAGACTTTGTGGACACATCTCCTCAAAATCCAATTAAGGGATTTTGCTGAAATTTTGCTTGGCTGTTTGCAACCTAATGCAGTTGATCATATCCTGCCGCCATTTTGATTCGCAAAATTTTGCATGAGTTATGGGACTTTATCGACTTTACTGCGGCGGCGGGGGACATAGCTAAGCGTAGCAATCTTGTTAATGTAAATTCTAAAAACAACAGTTACCATGGTAATATAAACTTTCACAATCTTATAATAATCACCAGTCTCAGATTTAAGCATACTATTGAAATATCAGATAAAGGAAGATGGGTGTTTTAACAAAATATGTTTTATCTATTCAAAAACATTTTAATGTTATATATGTCTTATCCAATCAGAAACCTAGAAAACTTTGCAAAATATTTTTCATCCAATCAGAGACCGAAACATTTCATAAAATATGTGTTATCCAGTAAGAAACCTAGACAAAACATGTCTTATTTAATCAGAAACTTTACAAATTATGTATTTCCTCTCAGAAACCTAGAAACAAAAACAGCAATCCTATAATGCCTTTGTAGTTCTACATCTGTCAGACCTGTTAACCTTTGGTAGCTGCTATGAGGGAGATCTTCCTCATACCAGCCCATCTAAGGGGGAGATTTTACGTAAGGACCTTTTTTAACAAAAACCTGCATTTATAAGTGAAGAATATGAATGGAAGAAATCATTTTTATAAGCTGTTCGATCAATTTTTAAAATCAAAATTCTACCATCAATTTGAAATTATGCTTCATATTTCATAATTTTGCCAAGAAAGCAAAAACAAAATTGAGAATACTGTTAAAAAATTATCCTTTTTTGTCTATGAGGGAGGTTTAGGGGAGAAAATGCAGAAAGTGGGAGATTTTGATCTCCCTTAAGGGAGATCTATTCAAAGTGGAAGATTACACTTCTGAGAGGGAGTCTCCCCCTTAAAGGGGGAGGGTTAACAGGTATGAATCTGTCCATTGTAAACTTTGTTATTTATTATAATATGCATTTGTATATAGATATATTTCATTTTATTGTTATTATATATAGAAAGTATTTAGTCATTTATTTGTATATATTTATATATTGATCATAATCTCCAGTCAGAGAAGTCTACTGACTAGTGACTGTCCGATAGACCAACAGAGTTAAATGTATATATGATAATTTGTTCCTGTTTTGTTCATTTTTAATGTGAACTCGGCTTTGTCAAGGGCTCTAATGAGAACTCGGCTATGTCAAGGGTTTAATGTGAACTCGGCTATGTCAAGGGTTTAATGGGAACTGGGCTGTGTCCAGGGTTCTATTGAGAACTTGGCTCCGTCAGGGTTTTACCTCGGCTAATGAACCATATGGACTACCGTGTCTTGTCATCTCAAAATGTAAGTCAATCTGGTGACATACTGTACAGCCTACAGGGAGAACTCAAATTCTGATCATCACATTCCATGTAGGAACGTGGGTTATAACGGATGAACACCTTATAACATGACCCAACATGGACAGATTATTGAAAACAGAATCCTTGTGGAACCATCGCGGCCTAATTTAGAATTTTTTTATGTTAAAATGTTAGATTTCCTTGCAAAATGTACACATGGAGGTAATTTACATCTCTTAAATCATATTGTAGTTCATGTATGTATACCAATGCATGCAAGTAAAACATTCAACTTTCCAAGTTGTGTATTTTTTGTCAACGGCATGGTTCCATCATTAATGGGTCCACACAGGTAAATACATGTATTTTGTCCATTTTCTCAATTTATTGTCCCTGTTCATAATGGTGGTGGAATTCCACGTTAGGCACAACATGGATTTTGTGTTCCCCATGTTAGCTGTATAGTATGTATACTATATTGTTATCCAGATGTCAAATGTGACATTTTGTTGCTTAGTAATATTTTGTCATTGAATGTTTTTATAGTGTTTTTTCAATAATCAATGTATGTAACACAAGCGTTTCTTGTAGCTCACATGTATTTTACTTTTTTGGCCGATATTTTTTTTTTCATTTTTATATCAGTATTGTATTTGAGTTTTATGTCTTGTTTCTGCCATCTATAACTTATATGTGTACATCATGTCAGATTTTGTGTTGATTTTTGATATTCATGCACAAGTTCAAGCATTTATTTTATTTCAATATATTTTTATAGTAAAGCTTTGGTATAACTTGCATTCCTGAAAATCATAAGAAATTTTAAAAACATTACATAAAAATCAATGCATAGTTAAAGTTCATCGCTTTTAATTGCATTAAATAAAGACCAATCATTAACTTTAAAAAACCAAAATTAACTCAATGATTTTCCTTCATACTTTGGAACAACGTAAGTGTTCAATATGAGAAATCGTCATTTAGAAAAAATTAAAACTTTTGAGAGGAATGCAGTTGGTGACATTCCTCTGTTAGATTACCTTCAATCCACAGTATATAACCATAGCCAGTCAGTCTATCTTTCTTTTATCTCGTACTAATAACTCCTGTCTCCATTCTAGATCTCTTCTTTCTACATCATATAGCATAATGTACAATAAAAAGAATACTCAGAATCACATACATATACATTTATAAACAATGTTATAAAGTGTAACTTTTTGTCAGTCAATCAAAATATATTCAGCTTTATAAATCTCATTTATCTTATCACCTGACCTAATGTGGATATCATGTTATATATTGTATGTATCACGGGATACATTGTATGGATCATATTATATGTGGGACTGTTAAAAGTACCATGGCAGCTGAGAAAACTACATGAACGACTGATCATATTTAATATTGAGTTGGAGGCATAAATAGTATTTTATTTAGGGTTATTGAATTCAATATTTAAAAAGGTGTACTATATTTATGCAGCAATAGCCTGTCCTGCATAAAATTAGCCTGCCCTGCTTAAGGCAGATAGGTGGCAGGTATTTCAAATTCTGTTATTGAATTTTTACTACATTTGGCATTTAAGATCATTCAGTATTGATTTGAATCATCATTAAAACTTGAGGCTGTCATTTTGTTATAATTAAATTTGCATAGTCCATAATAACTTGTCCTATTTGATTTACATATAGATTATAAAACTCTCAGATAATTGGTCTAGTCATCAACTTGATTGATATTAGAAATCCTTTAGATCCATTTGATATATTGAAATGCATATAATTCTTTTATGTTTTGCATGATAGGAAATACGCTGATACGATTGGTTGAATTTACTTCCGGTGGCAATTTCTGAAGTCATTTATTTTTCAATAAACGGCGTTGACCGAACTACATTTAAATTCACCTTATAAGTTCATACGCAGAGTGAATCAAATAGAACAAAAACGTGTGAGTGGCATTATAAAAGTAAGAATTCAATTACTTATCATCAAATTAAAAGAATTATAAGGATTAAACACCGTTTGAAAGGAATTTATAGGAGTATAAACAGGACCAAGTCACTCACAAACATATCATAAAAGTCCTTCGGACTTTTATTTGTTTGTGAGTGAATTGGTCCCGTTTATACTCCAATAAATTCCTTTAAAACGGTGTTTAATCCTATGTTGAACATTGACTTCTTGAATTCTGATTGGTTGAATGCCATGGATGTCTTTTACTTTGTTCAAGTTTATACATAGCCTGAACACCTTCTTTCTTGACCTGTTCATTGGCCACTTTTATAACCAAGGAAATTCAAATGTATATTAGGGAAAATATAATTTTAATGCTTTTTTTGTCTCGCCTGCGACGAATGTCGCGAAGGCGAGACATAGTGACCATAGATTCCGCCGTCGGCTTCGTCGGCGTTAACATTGGGTTAACCCAAATGTTAAACTTTTTAGCTCACCTGGCCTAAAAGGCCATGTGAGCTATTGCCATCACTATGCGTCCGTCATCCCTCTGTCCGTCAACAATTTCAAACATCTTCTCCTCTGAAACCGCTAAGCCAAATTCAACCAAACTTGGCCTGAATCATCATCAGGGTACGGCTTCTCAAACTGATGTTCAGTTTGTCCCTCTGTCGAACAACATGGCCGCCATTGCTAAAAATAGAACATAGGGGTAAATTGCCGTTTTTGGCTAATAACTTGAAAACTGTTACAGATATCAAAAATCTGACAGGGTAAAAATGATCCGCATGATGAGATCTATCTACTGTGCAATTTTGAAGAAAATCTGAAAACCCATCTCGAAGTTATAGCCCTTTTTCCATTAAATTTTCAAATTTTTTGCATTTCTGTCCATCAACAATTTCAAACATCTTCTCCTCTGAAACAGCTAAGCCAAATTAAACCAAACTTGGCCTGAATCATCAGGGTATGGCTTCTCAAACTGATGCTCAGTTTGTCCCTCTGTCGAACAACATGGCCAACATTGCTAAAAATAGAACATAGGGGTAAATTGCAGTTTTTTGCTAATAACTCGAAAACCGTTACAGATATCAAAAATCTGACAAGGAATAAAAATGATCAGCATGATGAGATATATTGCAATTTTGAAGAAAATCTGAAAACCCATCTCAGAGTAATAGCCCCTTTTCCGTTAAATTTTCAAAATTTTTGCATTTTTTACTTTTTATTTCAAAAAGTATAACAGATAGAGGTCAAGTGTAAATTGCAAAAATGTTCAGCATATCAAGATCTACCTACCCTGAAATTTTGAAGAAAATCCATAAACCCTTGTAGGAGTTATTGCCCTTTTTTCACCGAATTTTAGAATTTTCCGTATTCTTCATCTTTTATTTCCAAAACTATAGAAGATGAAGGTTAAGTGTAAATTGATGAAATGTTTTCCATGCTGTGGCGACTTCAAAACTGGTGTTGAAAATTGTTTCTTGACCGCCATTTTCAAAATGGCCGCCAAAAAAGGCGGGAAAATTCAACATTGTCCGATTTCAATGAAATTTGGTTTCCAAATAGATATTGATGTTGCGACTTCAAAACCGGTGTTGAAAATTGTTTGTTGACCGCCATTTTAAAAATGGCCACCAAAAAAGGCAGGAAAATTCAACATTGTCCGATTTCAATGAAAGTTGGTTTCCAAATAGATATTGATGTTTCGACTTCAAAACCGGTATTGAAAATTGTTTGTTGACCGCCAAAATAGACGGGAAAATTCAACATTGTCCGATTTCAATGACATTTGGTTTCCAAATTGGTCTTGATGTCGTAACTTCAGAACTGATGTTAAAAGTTGTTCATTGACCGCCATTTTTAAAATGGCCGCCAAAAAAGGCGGAAAATTCAACATTGTCCGATTTCTATGAAATTTAATTTCCAAGTAGATATTGATGTTGCGACTTCAAAACCAATGTTGAAAATTGTTTGTTGACTGCCATTTTCAAAATGACATCTCGACTTCAAAACTGGTGTCAAAAGTGGTCCTTAGCAAGAAGGTTTTTGTCAAAAAAGCCCAACAAAGAAATATAGTAAAACATGATCAGACTTTAAAAACAGTTCAAAGTATTGGAGGTGTTTTAGCTACGAAAGTTTGAAAAACTGAAGATCAACTGTATAACTTACAATGTTATCTTGATTGTGGCAACTGAAGCCAGGTGAGCGATACAGGCTCCTGGGAGCCTCTGGTTTTGAACTTCAATAACTTTCTGAAATCTTGCTCAATAGCATTGAATTTTTGACACAATATTCAGTTTAACTTCATTATTGAATTCCAAGTATAATTTTGAAAAAAAAATAATTCAAATTTTTCCGTATTTTGCCATTTGTTGGACTTTTTTCAATAATTTTTTTTGTTTTCACTATATCTCAAAACCTACATGCCATAGAGGGATGATGATTGGTGAGTGGTTACATCTTTAGTAGTAACCAACATCTTTCAGAATTATGTCACCTTGACCTATATTTTCCTCATCAATGAATTTGACTACATTTTCACTTTGGTCCATAATATCAACAAAGCTTATCAAACAAAATTGGAAATTAGAAAATTTTAATTTTGACATAGAATTGTTGCTTGTAAACTATAGATAAGCAATAAACTTTCAGGATTTTATTCCGGTTCCAACTTTGGAAAATTTCCTGAAAATGTCCAAGACTAACAATTTTTGGAATTTTTGCAATTTTTCATACCAGACATAACTCTGAAAACTTAAGAATTAAAAATATGGTTCCAATTTCGGAAAATTTCCTGGAACTCCCAAAGACAAGCAGTTTTGGGGAATTCTTGCAACCATAATTTTTGATTGAATTTTAGTGAAAACAAAAATTTTCAATGTCTACATCAAGAATTTTGATTCCAATTTCGGTAAATTTCCTGATAATCTTTAAGTGATTCAAAGACAAGCAATTTTTTTCAAATTCTTGTTAGCAACCATGCTTTTTGGATGAATTTTTGTTAAACAAATATTTCCAATGGTTAAATTTCAAATGTTACTGGTTCCAATTTTGGTAAATTTCCTGATACTCTCAAAGACCAGTTATTTTTTAGCATTTTTAGTAACCACATCTCAATAAAGGCCAAATAATAATGAGAGCAGAGTGAGCAGGTGAGACACCAGGTTCCTTGGAACCTTTACGAATTATTTAGGTTTCCATAGAAATACAGTGGAACACCATGATGCCTGGAATCCATTTTTAGGTCTCTTCGTTTAAGAAATAATTCATGGCAGGTATATGGTTATTGGAAATTTAACCATGGACTGGGCCTTTATATTCGAATTTACGAATATAAAAGACCCAGCCCATGGTTAAATGACAATAACCATATACCTGCCATGAATTATTTCGATTCTAATATGACAGAAAATGGACTTTTCCATTCTGAAGCGACCTTAGAGAAAGCGGATTCCCCGTTTCCATTGCTGTCTGTGTCTATGACGTCACAATACACAATCTAACATTTTCAAACAGATGCAAGTTCAAAATCCAAATCGAAAGCAAAACAATACACATTAACGTGTCTGAATGGCATGATTAAGTTATAAAATATGCTCATTATTTATTTCCTTCGCACACTAAGACAAACAAAATCAAAAACATGCTTGTTTTGCATTCCTTTTACTCTTATTCCGATATCATTTGCACATGTGCGAAATATATGGTTATCGAGTATTATACTGGTTGACGATTAACTAGAGCCATGTTAGAATAAAGTTTAAACATAGTTGGAACACGATAGCTTTAACACCCATCTAGCTCGATTTGTTTTCATTGATTTAGTATTCAACCCAGTGAAGTTCAACTGTACATCAAATTTTTAACAGATCAATCATTGCTAAATGTAAAAAATCAAAAGTCATCACATGTTATACAGGAGTAAAAAATCCCACCAAATCATTATAACATATAGTCTCTAACATTTTTTCCAGTTTATGATGTATATTTCTCACATCCAGATATTTAAATTTTCACATTTTAAAGTTGGAGGTAGTCTCCATTCTCAAGTATGCCGACATTTTGTTGCTATCATTGATGCTTTGTGTATCATTGCGCCATTCATTGAAAGGGATGTTGAATATAATATTTTTGATAAAAATGTCATATTATCAATAAAATTGAGTTATCTAAGTCATAAAAATGCAAAAACCATTTTGCTAGACAATGATGCAGGTGTTAATTTCATCAACATCCAATTTGAACTATTTCTAGACACTGACACGAGACATTTACATGATTGACCAATCGCCAACTGAGATCAAATTTTCACACATGTTGATTATTGTTTCAATAACCAATCTGTCAGGAGGTGTTTAAATTTGATAGAAATTAGAGAAATTCCCATCTATTATAATGTGAAAATACAGAACATTTCTCTAATGAGTAATAAGAAACCTATCTCATTTTTCAACATTTACTAAACTTTTAATATGTCCGAGTAAAAAAAATATCCATTTTTCACTCTGGGGTGTAGAATTTCTGTTTGGTATTTTTAGGTTGCTACTGTAAGGACGAGGTTTTGATTGTTCTGAAGATTTTCTATTTTCTGTCCACATCCTTTGTGATATTTGAAGTTCATATTCCACTTTAGCTGAACTGTATTTCTACAGGTTTATGGTTTTTGTATGGATTATCAAATTCATGTCCCTGTAACCAAAAAGTTAACTGGTCTAACAAATATGATGATTATCAGGTATTGATTTTATGACCTAACTTTGTATTGTTCTATTTGATTTAGATATACTAATATAAATATGCAAAATAAACAGAAAATTGTTTTGTTTTTAAAATGTTTTACTGATGTTTAGATTTTTAAGGGAATCAGTAGTGTATGAGTATGTATTATTGCCATTTTATTTTGTAAATTTGGAATTTAAAGGTTGGTAAATTTTACTTTTTATACGACCGCAAAAATTTTGCGGTCGTATTATGGTATGGCGCTGGCGTCGGCGTCTGTGGACAGCATAACTTTAGTTCTAGTGAACGGATTGTTATCAAATTTTAGTATGATGT
>MJUU01033076.1:0-12505 GCA_002080025.1 Modiolus philippinarum | reverse complement strand
AAGTTGATCACTGTTTTGTATGGTCCCATTTTGTAATTTTTTCATGAAGTCACGTTCGTAACAGAAAAGAAAAAGATCTGCAATGAGAGGTGCACAATTTGTACCCATGGGAATTCCAATGACCTGTTGATAAACAATGTTGCCAAAACGAACAAAAATGTTGTCAAGCAAAAGATTAAGTGCTTTAATCGTATCATCACACGTCCAGGAGGAATGATTGTTGTAAGTGATATTAGAAAAGAATCCTTGCGTTTTGTTACAACAAATAAACTGCAGTCCAGAAAATTTAAAAGACCATTTAATCAATTGTCCCAATTTAGATTTTATCAGATTATGCGGAAGTGTTGTATAAAGTGTAGAAAAATCATAACTGTCGATAGATGAAACTGGTTTTTGTATTGATTGCAATTTATCTAAAACTTCAATAGAGTTTTTTACACTCCAAAAGTAATTGACACCAGAGTTTTGATAAGTTTTTTCACAATATTTTATAATTAAGTCCTTTATACAAGAAAGTGCACTGGTTAAATGGATGGACAAGTTAGTAGTAGAACAATTACTCGATGCCGAAATAAAACGATGCTTGTACGGGTTTTTGTGAAGCTTAGGAATCCAGTACATAGTAGGCAAGGTGTTATCTTTAGGTGGAACTTTGAGCATTTCTGTGTCCTTGTAATGTTGTTTGGTGAGAGTTTGTTCATCACAATTGGTGCGTTTGAAAGCATTAGACTTGTCCAATTCGTTTTGTTGGACATCGATGTAGTATTTCTTTCAAATGATGAAACGTTGTTAGAAGCTTTGTCAACTGGTACAAACACATATTTTTTGCCAAGATCTCTCAATTTAGACTTTATTCTATTAACAGACAGCTTAGGATGTGGCTCAACATAATTATCTTTATGTCTGCATCCAACCAAATTGGCCTCTTACAGGGCAAGATGGCATATCAGCATGCAGGCAAAACTAGGTCACTTTAACCTATATTTTCCTCTAGATTAATTTACATTCAAGTGCATGGACGATTTCATATCTTGGGTCACTATACATTGTTGAATAATGTAACTTTGCAAATGCATGCACCTCCTGTGGTAGGTCAGCATCCAGGCAAAATTAAGTCACTTTACCTATATTTTCCGCTTGATTGATTAACATTCAAGTTTATGGATGAGTTCAAATCTCGGTTACTATACAAAGGAGAATAATGTAACCTAACATATGCATGCCTTCTTGATGGTAGGCCGGCATCCAGGAAAAACTAGGTCACTTTTACCTATAAATAACATATGATCAACTTACATTCAAGTCTATAGATGAGTTCAGATCTCAGTCACTATACATAGTAGGATCAATTAAACTTGTATATGCAGTCATCTCTGATGTCGCACCAGCTTCTAGGCATAACTACGTCGTTTTGACATTTATTTTACGCTTGATTGATTTAAATCTCAGTCAATATGCATAAAAGGATAATTTAACTATTAGTAGGTCAGTATCCAGGCAAAATTAGTCACTTTGACCTACATTTTCCGCTTGAACGACTTGCATTAAAGTTTGTGGACAAGTTCAGATCTCGGTCATTATACGTGGTAGGATAATGTAACCTTATGTATGCATTTATCTCTCATGGTACATGAAGTTCAGAGTCCATGCAAAATTGGGTTACTACTACTGCCATACTGACGGGGCGATCTTTGTAATCGTAATTACCTATGTTTATGTTTCTACCCTATCCAAGATCGACGCCAGCAGGGAACATTTTAGCATAGAACCCTAAGGGAAATGTTTTTTCTCACCTGGAACCGATTGAACAATTTTAATAAGGTCTTATCTAAAAATTCCTTGGGTATCCTCCTTTAAAGTTTGTGATTTTCAAGTTCCTACCTCATCCAAGATTTCCTCAATCGGCAACATAATTAAACATTCTACCCAATTGGAAATGTATGCAGAAATATTCTCCTCCACAACAGATTAATTAATTTTAACCCGCTTTCATTAAAGCTGTCCTTGGATAGTCCCTTTCAAAGTTTATGGTCATCGAGTTGGTACTTAATCAAAGATAGCCGCCAGCTCTGAACATTGTTTACATATGGCTTGTCATAAGATTTGCTTACTAGTATTTTGAAATACTTTTATATTACACCTGATAGAAAAAAGTTGTTCTAGCTTTGATAATATTTCCCGAATAAAACCAGTAGAACGATGGGAGATACAGGCTGGTGTGAGCCTCATGTTAATCTTGTTTCTGTCATGTTTTCACCATTTGTGTTAAATGTAAATTTCCGTGTTTTTGTTCTGGATTTTGGCTTTTAAAATGTCTCCTTTCCCCATTGTTGATTCGGTATTTTTTGCCGATTACATACAACAATTTCAGGTTCCTATTTGCAAAACAAATATTAATAAAAATAAACATTATACTTAGGAGGCTTGTTTAGGGTATATTGGGATACGGGATATTTGCAACTTTTGCTAATGGGATATGGGATATTTGAGACAAAAAGTACTGGGATATGGGATATTTTGACTATTGAAAACGGGATATTTCAATAATTAATGTTCAAAGGGATATTTTCGTCTAGACTTTACTGGTGCCTTGGCTACGTTTCTCTTCTTTTTCATAGCCTTTACCTCAGCTTTCCGGTCTTCTGCCATCGTTGTGTGTTGAAATGTAGTGGTAATTACTGAAAAATCAGTTGTGTTGTCAAACTTTTAATGTTTCAACCTGAAAATGATGTAAAACAGATTACAAAACTTGCCTAAGATTAAACTGACAATTATGATTAATTTGCCACACTAAAAATTCCAGATAATGTTTATATTTCATTAAACTTACACATTAACGTCACGTAATAGTTCAGTATTTTCACTATTTAGCTAGGCTATGGATTAGCCTAGCTATATAGATAGTTCTTGGGGGGAGGTGAGGAGTACGCTTGCGCAGCGAGGAGAACGCAAGTGCAGAAGACTATTGACCAATTGGAATTTCATATTCTCGAAAATCAAAATGGCGTCCAGTTTCGTCCTGATAAAATGGGGCGGGGTTTAATTTTTCTGTTTCCTTGCGGAAGTTGAAAAGTATTATAAACATTTACTATAGGTGGTACTGGGAACAGGTTTGTAGAGGATGATGGGATTGGTATTGCAATATCGCTTAGCCAGATTTATAAATATAGATATGATAAAAAGAATAAGAACAGTAATGAATAAATTTAAAACCAGAAGTTAATAAATAAAGATGAGGTATTGTGCAATAATCAATAATATACAAATAATATAAAAGACTTTTCAACTGTGTTAAACAAAGCGTGATTGTGGTTTGTGGAGATACTTAGGCAATGGAGAACGAACGGTGGAAAGAGATAGAATTGTGTTTTTTGCGGAAGAATAAAGAGCTACCGGTGTTTATTTGTGTGTGCTGTAAAAGGTTTATGTTTCGAAGCCAAGTACACGAGAAAGAATTTAATGCAAAAGATGAGAGGTTGAAAAAAATGTTAAAAGGAGAGAAGCATATTGTGTGTAAAACGTGTAACTCTTATGTGTGTAAGGAGGCTAGACCTCCTCAAGCAATGATAAATAATTTAGAAATGGAAAAAGCTCCTTTTGAACAATTAAATACGCTAGAGCAACATTTAATTTCTCCAGTTTTACCATTTTACAAAATTGTGATTTTGCCTAAGAGTGATCAGCGAGCTGTACATGGTCCAGTTGTGTATGTAGAATCCGACATGACAAAAATAACGAAAAGTATTGATTTGAGTATACAAATATATCATGAGCCACCACACCCTTGTCAATCAAACACGCAATTTTCTATCCAAGGCTATTCCATAGCCTAGCGTATCGTTTTTATTTCATAAAACCATTATCCGATTTATATCATCCACTTATGTTTATAAAGTCGCCTCGTGTTTTCTAGTTGTGTGCTTGTTCATTTGTTTTCATTCGAGAGTAATATTTAACCTCGGGAAACGAAACAGACTAAAAATGTCATTTAGTAAGCAAAGAGTAATTCGCCCCAAGATATCATGTCCCCAAAAAAATCGCTCCAAATCGTTATCTGAACGATACACTCCGCCCACCAAATATGAACAGTTTCAATGCTGTATATCTTTGATCCTCTACTGGAAGAACTACTACAAGTCTATGCACTGATCGCCTTATAAACACATTGTCAAGTGATTTGCTGAATTTTCCGTCAGATCCCATGTTTTTATACTGAACAACATCACGAACTTTGCCATCGTAACTTGGTAAAATCTCAACTACTAGTCCTAATTTCCATTTACCACGAATAGCGTTACTATCTTGCACTAACACTAAATCTCCATTTTTAATTTCTCGAATAGAAGTGTGCCATTTCTGTCGAACTATTAAGGATGGGAAGTAATCACACATCCACCTTTTCCAGAATCCGTTTATTATATTCTGAATAAAGATCCATCTCTTTTTTTTGTGTCAAGAACAGTATCAAAAGGGCCGCTTGGTACTCGAGAACTAGCTCTTCCCAATAGTATGTCATTCGGACAAAGATACGTCCCTTCATTCGGATCACAATTCTTGATTCCAATAGGTCTCTCATTTATCAGATCTGCAACTTCGAAAAGAACAGTTTGTAACTCAAAAAATGTTAGTACGGAATCTCCAATTGCCACATCAAGAGATTTCTTCACTGATGTTATAAGTGATTCGCTGCACCCATTTTCCCAAGGTGCATCCACCGATTTGATGATCTTCCATTCCATGCCCTTATTTCGCCAAATGATGTAATATCATTCCAATTCCATTCATGAACAACACCCTTAAGTTCTTTTCCTGCTGCAACCAACTGAGTTCCAGGATCAGAAACGATCAATCGTTGGTAACCTCGTAATGAAACAAAACGTCTTAGCGCAATCAAAAAACTGTTCATGTCATAACATTCGGCCAAGTCAACATAAACCGCTCTCGTTGTTAAACAGTTAAATAAAATCCCATAAGCCTTTCCAAATGTTCTCCTTTTTACAGTATCCCTTACAGAAAACGGACCAAACATATTCACTGCGCAGTAATAGAACGCAGGTGCTGGGCGTAATCGATACAACGGCAATGTTCCCATTTTTTGTTGTGATAATACCTTGTCACGTTTTCTACATGTAACACAATTCCCTTTGATGAATGAAATCATACGCCGAACTCCCGGTATCCAATATCTGCTACGTATTTTGGCTAAAGTAACATCCACGCCAGCATGATCTTCGTTGCGAGTCGACTGCACGATGAGTTTAGCTAAGGGATGTTTTGCAGAAACCAGTGCAAACTCTTGTTGATTCCAGTTGTTTTTAATCCATTCAGCCATTCGTTGGCCTACAACGATAATTCCCTTGTCATTGATTGCAGTTCCTAACCTCTGAAATCGCCTTTGATAGTCATTTACAAATTCCTCCTGAGATCCCTTGATCCACATATCCCTTGCATCGTCTAGAATATCGGTACTCAATTTGTGTGAACTACCCTTGAAAGTTTTACGTCTTGCTATTGAAATCAAAAGTCCTGTCACACGAAATAGTTTCTGGATACTTGAGAATCTATTGATATCTATATCACAAACATTCCTATTAATTTGGATTTGTGTGGACTTTAAAGTCATTGTCACACTTGTAACATCTGTTAGAAGTTTATTGTCTATACTTCCCTGTTTTACAGGCCACTCGTCAACTGGTTGTTTCATAATGTCCGGTCCATTATGCCATTCGGATTTATTATGTATTTCACTGACCTTTGTCGATCGTGTCGTAAGATCTGCTGGATTTTGATCTCCTGGTATCCAAAACCACTCCCCCGGTTCAGATTTGCTTTGAATCTCTGCAATTCTAGTTGCAACAAATGTTTTGAACTTTCTTTCTGAAGTTGTGCTCTGAAAATCATTGAATCTACTAAGTGAAAAGTTCTTTCGAAATCAAAGTCCATTTCCTGTTTTATCTTTTGTCTTAGTCTTACTGCTAATACTGCAGCGCATAATTCGAGTCTTGGTATGGAGAGTTGTTTCGTTGGAGCGATTCTGTTTTTTGACATCACAATTCTACTTTCATATTTATTCACCCCTACCTGCCATCTTATATATGCGCATGTACCATATGCGAATCGACTAGCATCAGAAAATACCACTAAGGTTGGGTTACCAAAAGCATTAGCTGGCTTTAAGCATCTCGGAAATATTACTGCTTCAAGTTCATACATTTCACGAAAGAATTGCATCATTTTTCTCTTGTTTCCTCTGTTAAAGGACTGTCCCAATTAACATTATCTTCTACACACATGGAACGCATCAAAAGTTTTCCTGACAGTATAAAGGGCGTGACCATACCAAGTGGATCGTATACAGTTGATAATTGACTGAGGACTATACGACGTGTTAGGTCACAAAAATCAATATTCGTACATTTAGCAGATTCTTGATTAGTTTTGACATTTTTTCTCTTTGCAGAAAAGTTCAAGTTGATCTTATAGCTCATCTCGTCAGTCATCGGATTCCATTTCATTCCAAGTACTCGTTCTTGATCCGATTTAACTATGTTCAGTTCTGGCATTTCTGTCTTTTCTCCTGATACGATCAACCTCCTTCCCTGAGAACACTGTTTGCTTGTTTGATTATTTCGGATGCCTCATATGACGTATCAACTGAAGATAGCAAATCGTCTACGTAGCTGTTCCTAATAATCAAATCTGCAGCCTTAGGATGTGTATTTTGATATTTTTTTCTGCAGTCAAACGCAATGCCAATGTCGCAATCGCTCCACTTGGGGTATCTCCAAAGGTGACCGTTTGAAGTATATAGTGATTGAATGGTTTTGACTGGTCTAAGTCTCTCCATAAAAATCAGTGTGTATGTTGGTCAATCATCGATAACTTAACAGAATTGTACATTTTCGAAATATCTCCTGCGATGGCAATTTGTCTTTGTCGAAATCTTAGCAGAACACCCAATAAATCATTAAGCACGTTTGGTCCTTTCGCCCAGTACTGCTTAAGTTTGTGGCCCATGAATTGAATACTATTCGCACAGGTGTTGATTTTGACTCCGGTTTTAACACCTCATGATGATGAATTTAGTGCACTGGTCCTTCATACTGTTGCATTTCATGTGCGTCAATTTTTCGAGCTACGTTTCTTTCAATCATGTCTACTATTTGTTGTTGATATGCGTCACTGTGTTCCTGTCCACATTTCTGTAGTCTCCTTTCTGTCGATACAAGCTTGCATTTCGCAGAACTTACATTATTCGGTAGATCCTTCGGGTCCCTCTTCCAAGGATATGATGCTGTCCAACATTTCGCATTCTCGTCGTAAACTAGTCCATTTTGAATCAAGTTTAACTCGTGTTCTTCCTGGATCGTGTAAACATTGTTTCCGATTGGGCATTTACCGCATCTACAATTTCCACACTTAGGAGAGCAGGATGTGCCAAGACTTTCTATATCAAAAAATCTATCTAAGCTGTATTTAAGGGAGTCAATTTCTGCTACAGTAAAGTCATTCATATCATTTGTCAGTCCAGTCGCGTGATTGATTCTAACTGTCTCATTGTTCGTAGACGCTTGTAACATTGAATGACTTCCCCTCAAGCAATATCCGAATTGATTCCACATAAGCTGTAAGTTGCCGATCTGATCTACTTTCCAAGGTATTGACAATACGCAACAATCAGTGCCAATTAAAAGGTCAATATTTCCTGTTGGTCTTATCAAGTCATTTTCTCGTACACCTTTGAACAATCGAACAATGTTGCGGACTTCTACCATCGGCACATCAGCAGTAATTTCATTGATACCATAGACATTAATCTGCCACACCTGTCCTTTCATATCTGTCAACGGAAGTATATATTCCTTGCTTCGTACACTGTCAGTGTTATTCCCAACTTTAGTAATTGAAAGATTGACATCCCTACCAGTAAGATCTAGCTCCTTTGCCATTCTGTGTATGATGAGAGATATATTGGATCCAGGGTCCCACAACGTTGCAACTGATTGAAACTTGCATTTCACATTACTGACCATTAGGATTACTTCCTCTCTTCCTCGTTCTTCATTTACTACGTTGACTGAGTTGTGAAACGTTATAACGGCTATGCTGACGTCATGAATGATCAGGTGGTGATATTTTCCACAGACTCTGTTCCCGTGTGTCATTAATTCGCATAGAACCTTGTTGGTGCAATCTCGTGATAGATGTCCAGGCTTCAAACAACTATAACAACATCCATTCTTTCTTACCAATTGAAGCTTGGTTTGAACATCAAGGTTTGAAAACGCAGAGCAATTAACTATTTCATGCCTGTCACTTTCATGGTACAAACATCTCTTTGGTGCATATACTCGATTTGGTCTTCCCGTAAATGATGCTCCATCTAATTCCACTTTACTACTTTTGTTATTTTGAACTGCCTCAGTAACCTGAACAAGTCCCTCTACTACGCGCTGCATCATGGCTTTATTTTGACGTAGCATACCTTGAATTGAACTTTCTTCTTCCACATCCATAGCATGTACACCACTTCTAATTTTTACGTTACCATCTCTTATGTCACTCTCTTTGTATTCCATTGCAGACTTTTCTCGAAGCAAAAACTGCATAAAATGTTCAAACTCAATAGAGCCACTCTTCTGTTTCAACGAAGCCCATTCACGTTTCTGAATCGATGGGAGTAGTATTTCAATCTGGCACATCATTGTAGCAGTATTCATTTCTCGGTGCATGTTCATACGTTTAAGATCTAACCAGCAATTTTCTATAATGTCAACCACTTCGATGAATTTTTTATTATCTCCGTCAGCCACCCGCTTTAATGTTTTTAACTCACACAGTACAGCCTCGGCTATCCGTTCCTCCCTTCCATATTTTAAATCTTTTGAACATTTCCTCAAAGTCATTGTCTACACCCTGAACTGTTTTCAATGCTTCACCGGTCAAACATTGTTTCAATGCGTAAGGGTCGGTGGACATCAGTTTTTTATAATCATTTCTAAAACTCGGATACTCCCTAATTTTACCACTGAAAGTTGGGGCCTCAAGCTTTTTAACCCGAACACAGTTGTGAGCTTCCTCTTTAGGTTTGGCTGATTTCACTTTACTGGTAATTTTCAATGTTATAATAATTGTTCTAATGTTACATAGTTCCATATAAATCTTGTCAGTGTCATTATTTGCATTTTCTATTGCTTGTCCCTCAGTTTCATCATCGGAGTCCAGAAACTCTATGTAGGATGAGTGTTCACTTTCTAGAATCTTATATGCTTCATCCGTGTCGTTCGCAATACTTTCTAAAAGCTGTAAGTCTCCATCTGAACTTTGCTCTTTGAATCGATTGTATATTCTGTGGAAACGTGCCTTGGCTACGTTTCTCTTCTTTTTCATAGCCTTTACCTCAGCTTTCCGGTCTTCTGCCATCGTTGTGTGTTGAAATGTAGTGGTAATTACTGAACAATCAGTTGTGTTGTCAAACTTTTAATGTTTCAACCTGAAAATGATGTAAAACAGATTACAAAACTTGCCTAAGATTAAACTGACAATTATGATTAATTTGCCACACTAAAAATTCCAGATAATGTTTATATTTCATTAAACTTACACATTAACGTCACGTAATAGTTCAGTATTTTCACTATTTGTGTGCTTGTTCATTTGTTTTCATTCGAGAGTGATATTTAACCTCGGGAAACGAAACAGACAAAAATGTCATTTAGTAAGCAAAGAGTAATTCGCCCCAAGATATCATGTCCCCAAAAAAATAGCTCCAAATCGTTATTTGAACGATACAACTGGTATACGGAATATTGGGACCCCCCCTAAACAAGCCTCACTTAGAACAGCAAGAAAACAGTGAATTTATGTCTAGTCAGTGATGCATATTTCTTTACAAACATGTGTAGACACTTTTGTTTTTGGTTAATAACTTAAATTCCAGTTGACCAATCATTATAAATTTTCAACACAGTCTTCATCCTTTTAAAAAAGGGGCCAAAAGGGCAAATTTGGGTGTTTTCACATATTTGGCTTAGAATATTTATTATTTATTGGATTTTAACGGGATTTCTTTAAGTGTTTCCTAATTAAATTTTCTTTCAAAAGCACGTCAACAGATTTTAAGTGGCATGTACCTTTCCCAAGATAAATGGGGCCCAAAAGGTGAGATTTTCAAAAATGACATTTTTTTTTTAATTTTGAGTCCAATTTACATGCAGTTTTTTGCAATGGATTCCTTTTGTACATAAACAAAAAGCTGTATCATCAGATTTTTTTACAAAGCTATGAGGGGCCGAATGCGGACAAAATTGCTTATTTACAGATTACATAAAATCTTTATTTTTGATCAGATTTCCATGGGAATTTTTTCTTTATATTCCTCTTGATATTAGCTTTTAAAAGAAGTCAACGAATTTGGCGTAGCTCTTACCGTTTCTGGGCTACAAGGGGTCAAATGAGCCAAAATTGCAGCTTTTCTAAATAAGTGAAATCTTTATTTTTCATCAGATTTCGATTGGATTTTTGTCTTTGGATTCCTCTTGATATAAGCTTTCTGTAGTATGCCAACGGATTTGTGATAGCTCTTACTGTTTCCGAGATTCAAGGAGTCAAAGGGGGTCGAAATTGCATTTTTTCTATATATTTGAAATCTCTATTTTTCATCGGATCTCGATTGGATTTTTTTCTGTGGATTTCTCTTGATATTAGCTTTCTGTAGGATCAAAACGGATTTGGTGTAGCTCTTTCCGCTTCTGAGCTACAAGGGGTCAAAAGGGTCAAAATTGCAATGTTTGTGTCGCCTGCACTTAGTGCAGGATCGACACATAGGGATCACTATCCGTCGTCTTGCGTCCGTCTGTCTGTCCGTCCGTCCGTCCGCCCGTCTGTATGTCTCCAAAATTTTTACCATTATCAGCATCTCCTCCTAAACCACTGGGTACTTTCCAATGAGACTTTTTGAAGCCTTGATTAATAAGGCGGTCATGCAGATAACTATGTCTAATGAGAAAGTCTGTATAATTGGTGCTAACTTGCATAACGAATCAACTGTGAAACATACTAGTACACTCCGTAAGCAGGAGAAACTGGAATATTACTGTCCATGTTAGGGAAATTGATAATTTTGAAATTAAAATCGTCCCTTTTGTCGATTTTTTTAGTACTTTAGACACACAGATGAAAGATGTATTGTACAGAGAATACCTTCCACTCAACGAGCGTTTGAAATTACACGATCAAGCTTTATTGTGATAGCGGAACAGAGACTGTTTATACGACCTCCGACAAAAGAAAAACCATCAACAAATCCATTCGAAAAGGAAATTTTGAACAGTGCTCCGAAAACATTCAAAGGAAAAACAGCACTGTTGATCAACAAGATGAAAGCAGACCAACAGATATCTTGTAATGACAAAGCAGAATTAATTTACAAAGTTAACACCGTGAAAGGAAGCAATGTGGTGGATTTAGTTAACGATGTCTAGCGGGAACGCAAGGAATTTAAGTCAGAAGAATAAGAATCGTTTGGAGATGCTTCACCACAATATGATGTGCCTCAAGATTTAACTGGGAACGAAGATATATTGAGATATATCAGTGGCGGATCCAGATTTTCTGCTAAGGGGGGGCCCGACCAATATTTTTTTCAAAAGGGGGGGCCCGCAACCCAATTTTTTTAAAAACCCTAGGAATTTTAAATATTTTCCGACCTAAGGGGGGCCGGGCAGTAGTATAACGGGTTACCTCAGACCACTTTTGACGAGGAGCCCCATAGTGCATTCTTTGTAAAATATTTTCATTTTCCCCTAATTTTCCCTAAAATATGCAAATTAGTTTGGGTATTTGACCTTTGACCCCTATAGAGGGCGCTGCAATCGTTATTGACGAGGTGCTAAGTGTGTCATTGACCTTTGGCCTCGTATCGAGTGCCTCTCCTTTGGCTTTGACTTCACTAGTCCATAGTGTTTTCACTGGTTTTGCCTACTGGTCTCGTCTTTATCTCAGCTTTGACCTTGCTTTTACCCTAACTCTAATCTATTTTTACTACACCTTAACCATTGTCTCTAGAATCCAGTGACTGAACCTTTTTGTTATAGTGTTTCATTGACCGTTTGACCTCGTCCTGAGTGATTTGCCTTTGGTTTTGACTTCACTAGTCCATAGTGTTGTCACTGGTCTAGCCCAACAACTATCCAGGATACTTTCCTAGGTCTCGCCTTCTACTTTGGTCTCGCCCTACTTCTGTCCATGTCCACTGGTCTCGTCTTTATCCTAACCCTAACCTTGTACTTATCCTTGTACTAACCCCAACCTTACACTTATCCTGGTAGTAACCCTAACTTTTCTCTTGTTAGACCAGTAATGTTTTTATTCATGACTAACCCTAACCATTTTTCTTCTATATCTCCATAGTTACTTTCCATTTTCAAACTTGTTTGAGTTACCTCCCTTTTACCTTTAACCTAAGTTGCTATGACAACTCTATATTCATTCATTATTCATTTTC
>MJUU01033071.1:60853-74641 GCA_002080025.1 Modiolus philippinarum | reverse complement strand
TCGTTGAACGCGAGACATAGGTATTGCTTTCCGGTGGCGGCGGCGGCGGCGTGAAATATTTTGTAAGACTTTTGTGAAAAATGAATAATGTAAAAAGTATAGTAGCTAAGCATCTGATATTTGATATACAGACTCTTGGCTTGATGGCTACGGAACAAGCACCGTTCGACCTTGACCTCATTTTCACGGTTCAGTGACTCTGTGAACTTAGATGACTTTTTGACAATAAACTCTGTTGTAAGACTTTTGTGGAAAATGAATTATGTTAAAAATATAATAACAAGGCCTCTGATACATAAATGTATTCGATAAGCAGACTCTTGAGGTCATGGTCAACCCAACTAGCACCATTACATGTGACCTTGATCCAATTTTAATCGTTCAACGATACTGTTTTTCGAAGCCTTTATCTTTTGTAAGACTAAATCCACAACAAAGTTAATTTTAATCAAAGTCCTCATTGAGTGTAGAATGATTAAAGGCCAATGTAGACCTTGAATGAGTACTGTGTTTGTGCGGACAGGCGAGACATACCTTTAGTGGCCACCCTTGTTTGTAGAAGCTTTGACCATCTACTAGTTTATCATGTAATGAACTACTGAAAGTAAATAAGGACTCGACACATTTCGGAATGACTGTCATTTATATGTTAAAACCACCACTTTGAATTCAATAAAGATTCATGTAACATCATAATTACCAAACGGAGGTCAATCTCATAATTCCGAATGGGAAAGACTATTTTCTAATTTCTAGCAAATTAAACCAACGCCTGACCGGTGTGATAAAAATATTTCTCGTCTCTAGTGAGAGAACAACTCGCGTGAAATTTCCCGCCAAATCTATTCGGAACATAATCCTCGGTGTTTTACATTATGTCATTAGAGAAACATTTTCTACAACTTAAACACGTTAATTATGAAATTTCTCACATCTTGTTAAATAAATTTTGAAATGTTTAAAAACTCGGCAAGCCTCGTTTTCAAACATTTGCAAAATTTATTTAACTCGATGTGAGAAATTTCATAATCAACTTAGTTCTCGTTGTAGAAACTATATATCTCTTGTATTTTATCAAATACAAGAGATTAATTTATGACCCCACCCTCCTTCCGCAAACAAAGTTTGGCGGAAGTATATAGGAATCACTTTGTCTGTCCGTTCAATAAATTCTAAGATAGGAGATGCACATCTACATTAAATCAGTAAGTATGAAAGTTTCGAAGAAATCCATTGATTGGTTTAGGAGGAGTGGATTTGGGATGGATACCCTAAGTTGTCAAGACAAAAAGGGTTGATTTTGGATGGATACCCTCAATTGTCACGGCAAAAATGGCAAGGCTATGTCTGCTCTGGTAAACCCAAAATACCAATTTAATTAAATTCTAAAATAGGAGGTTCACATCTTCTTTATATCAGTAAGACTTTGTGAAGGTTTCATGGAAACTCATTCCGGTGTGGATAAGAGATTGGTACCCTCAGTAGTCCATGTTTGGCTCTGGTGAAACCCCAAATATCAATTTAATCAAATTCCAACAAGAAATTGCATGCGCTGTCATGCTAAGCATCCCCCCACTCGTAACAACATGATTTTGTTCAGGTAATCAGGAAGTAGATACAAAAACAATATTGAAAGGTTTGATGATCATGGTACAATGTGTTGTATATATTTATAATTGCTTAGATTTGAACTTTGTCATATAAACTCGTAAAAAATCGCCCATGTTGGCTTGGTAAACAGGAAGTAGAAGTCCGAAAACATGGAAAGGGGATGTACGGTATAACTTATCGTGCTGAAGATATATAGACAATAATGAGATGTGGAATAAGTGTACATGACACAATTCTCATTAACCTGCAATAATTTAGAATCGTCAACGTACGATAGTAGGCATGCTTCAATGTAGCCCTAGGGCGCTGCCTGCAATTTTGCTGTTGGCCCTAGGAAACAACCAAAATACACATGATTCAGACCGATCCCATCATCAGCAATGAGAGACCCCCTCTGGACAAATAGTTATAAAAGTGAGTACATAAACACAAACACAGGACTGAATATGATTCCTGGCTTAGGACGGCACATTATGAAATGTCGCGGGGTTGAACTAGTTTTGTGGATCCCACCTTCCCCCTAGGAAAATCCCCTCGCCTGTTGGCTAGAAATCATGGTCAAAATAACCTCATATGCTAATCAACCGACTATTAAGATCCTTAATTTGTAACATGTATCATCTTTGATACTGATTATAATGTCAAATCAAACCAAAGTCAGTCAAGTGTAAAATATAGGTCAAAGTGACCAAATAATCATCTTAAGCTGCAAGAATGTCCAAGAACCACCCTCTGACCACATATGATTGATGTGCCTCATATAATCTCTCATATATAAAGCTGAACAAAACTGTAACCAGTCAGTCAAGCATAAAATGTAGACCAGCATGACCTGTTTATCGTATTCGAGACAGCAACACTCTCCAAGATACATCGATTGACTAACAAGTGTGGACCAAAACAGGTGTCTCGCCCGTCGGCACATGGATCGCCGGGAAATTGTTATACAAATGGCAAAGGAAGTGAGGAAATATACTACATAGCAAACCTAAACTACACCACCTTCAGTTATTAAGAAATGTATCTGATCAGAGAAACTTAAAGTGTTTGATCACTAGACTGTGAAATTGCGGCCAAAGGCAAAAGTCATTTGCCAGACTGACATTAACTTCCCAAACCAATTGACATACAAAGTATAACTGAACCATTCCAAGAAAACTATACCCGTGTAAAATCAAAGGTATTCCACGGAGACAATTTTCCGGCTGATTAACTGG
Organism: Modiolus philippinarum; assembly: GCA_002080025.1. Taxonomy (NCBI): domain Eukaryota; kingdom Metazoa; phylum Mollusca; class Bivalvia; order Mytilida; family Modiolidae; genus Modiolus; species Modiolus philippinarum. Next base: position 71,813 of record MJUU01033071.1, on the reverse strand, counting down.
CCACGATTGGAAGACTGAACGTTGCCATAGAAACACAAATTCTCTGTAATAACCATCAGTCAGTTAAAGGTCCGGATAAATAGAACCACGGGTGGGCATTGGTAATTTAGCCCTTAGATTTCTTGTCATGTACCACTAATAAATGTCGAGAAATGGATCTCACGTAGAGAAACGACTAGCATGGTCACTAAACCATCAAATTTAACAGGTCAAGGACAAAAATCACATGCCAGACTGACATGTATTACGCCAGACCAACCTTCATACCAAATATTATTGACCTACCACTTAGAGAATGGGCCTAATCTGAAAAAAATAAACTGGTCACTAGACCATTAAATTGTGGTCAATGACAAAAGTCATATGACAGACTGACATGCACTTATCATAACCAAGCTACGTACCAAATATCATTGACCTACCACTAATAGTTGTTGAGAAATAGATCTAATCAGAGAAATTTAACCTGGTCACTAGACCGTGAAATTGAGGTCAAGTGCAAAAGTCACATACCAAACTAATATTTACTACCCAAGACCAACCTACATACCAAATATCATGGAACTACCTTTTATAGTCATTCAGAAATGGATCTAATCTGAAAAACATAACCTGGTCACTGTACCGTGATATTGAGATCAAGGACAAAAGTCACTTGCCAGACTGACATTTGCTACCCATAACCTACCTTCATATCAAATATCATTGACCTACCATTTACAGTTATAAAAAAATGGATCTATTCTGAAAAACTTAACCTGGTCACTAGACCATGAAATTGAGGTCAAGGACAAAGGTCAATTGCCAGACTGACATATACTACCCAATACCACCTACATACCAAATAAAATGACCTACCACTTGTAGATATTGAGATAGTGATCCAATCACAAAAACATAACCTGATCACTAGACCGTGAAATTAAGGTCAAGGGCAAAAGTCATATGCCAGACTGATATGTACTACTCAAGACCAACCTATATACTAAATATCATTGACCTACCACTTATAAATATTGAGAAACTGATCTAATCACAAAAACTTAACCTGATCACTGAACCGTGCAATTGAGGTCAATGTCACATAATTGTTTGTCCGTCAGGTACCACTTAATTAGTATTACAACTGTATCAAATATGATGCTCCTACATCAAAGGGTTTTCAAAGTATCCTGTATTTAGTAAAAGTTTACGCCGCCGCCGCCGTCGTAATGCTTTGCATGCCAAAGTCGCTTTCCGCGACTTTTCGTCGTGGGCGAGACAAAAATGATTGATGTACCACTTATAGTATCCCAGATAAGATCCTGAAAACAAACGTTAAGCAAAGTCATTCAAGCATAAAATGAAGGTCAGAGTGACCCATTTATCATCTGGAACAGCAATACTTTCCAAGATGCATGCACTAACTAAAGATGATTGATGTACTTCATACAGTATCTGAGATATGAACCTTAACCAAAGTCAGTCAATCATAAGATCTACGTCAGAGTGACCCAAATATCATCTGAAGCAGCATCGCTCTCCAAGACGCATCCACTGACAACTGATTCATGTACCACATGTAGTACCTAAGATATGAACCTTAACACAAACTTTAACCTGGGTTTGTGAACGGGCGGAAGGGCGGACGGGCGAGATGCTATATCCCCTCAACAACTCCGTTGGGCGAGGGGATAACAAATGACACATAATTACTAGAGGCTCATAAACTGAGCCTGTATCGCTCGCCTGATAAAATGCCTCTTTGCATTGCATGACCAAATATGATGTATTTTACCATTGAGGTCTAATGTTAAACTATGTTCTCCATTGGCACAAGTGTTTTTTGTCTGATCCTATTGAAATGAAAGAATTTTAAGGAGGTTCGCTCCTCATGTTTAGGGATTTCTGTCAGATTTTCGGAATTCTCTGGTTTTATCCATTCAGTATAATAATTTTTTGCCCATGGACCCCCTTATTTTTTTCCGTAATTTCATTTTATACATCTTAATGAGCATTCTGTAAAAAATTTATTAAATTTTATTTATTCTGTCACATTCATTCGTGGTCAAACCTTACTAATGTTAATCCTATGAAAAATCCGAGGAGTTCAGTTTCCCGCCAAATTTTCAATCACTTATAGCTCAAAAACGAGATCATCAACCTATCAATTTTTTTCACTAAATTATTTCTTTTTTAATTATCTAACAAAAAAACCACATTTATTTGAAATCCTATTTATTTTCAAATGAAGTAGCGAACCCCCTTAAACACTTCCCCATAGTTTAGCTCAAACACTTAATATGGAGAACACTATATTTTGGAATCAAACAAGCATAACTTTCTAATGTACATAACAGACACTATATGCTGGGCCGGACCCTTAGTATCTTAAGTGGAATCGAAATCTAGCTGATACCAAAATATGCCAGTGCGTGTTTGACTTCTGGCTGTTAATACCACGTTCAATCCGTTCGATTTTAAGAAAGATACCACCTTAATTTAATTATACGTAATTTGCACGTAATTTACACGGTGACGGAAAATTTACGGTGATTTGTCTAGGGTTACTCCTAACTTCACCATTTAACGTTAGAAAAAGGCTATTTAATGATTGAGAAGACTACTATCTCAATTATTCACTTTAAAAAATGATCAAAAAGCTTGCGTTCCTTTCTTTAGCGCCAAAGGTAAGAAGTCTGTGTAGTTGTATGTGCGTGTACAAAGTACTACAAACATTACACCGGTAAAATATATTTCATGCTCTATCTGCGTACAATGATTAAAACATCTCAAATAATTGATTGATAAGTCAGAGCTCAACATCCAGTGAGCAACATCTCAGCCATATCAGGAGAACAAGTAAATCAACTCTAAAAATACAGCAAAGAAATGAAGAAACAACTGGGGCAACTATCCCTTGTTGCCATTGGAAAATGGAAAAAATGGGTAGAGGCAGGAAATTTAGCCTTCTTAACGAGACCAATGGAATAACAGAAAATATAATAATTGGAACAACATACACAGAACAGGAGTTAGTTTCAATGGCCTTGAAAGATTTCTGTAAAGTTAGTAGTAAAGATCTGTTAGAAGCATGGCTGTCGTTCTCTAGTTACAGTGAGCATATTCTAGCAGGACTTGCTTACAGAATTTTGCATCAGGAACCAAAGTACATAACTAATTCCTTGTGCCAAGTCTTAAGAAGACTGCAGCAATATTAAACTGTCATCGGATGATTTCAAGGATATCTATAAAAATTCATACAATAGAGCTGACAGTTTTTAAAATTTCTTAAGGGGGTTCGCTACTCCATTTGAAAATAAATGGGATTTCAAATGATCATGATTTTTTTATTAGAAAATAAAAAATGAAGTAATGTAAGTGAAAAAAAATGATAGGTTGATGATCTCATTTTTGAGATATAGATGATTGAAAATTTGGCAGGAAACTGAACTCCTCTGATGTTTCATAGGATTAACATAAGCAAGGTTTGACCATGAATAAATGTGACAGAATAAATAGAATTCAATTTTATTTTTACAGAATGCTCACAAAGGTGTATAAAATGAAATTATGGAAAAAATAAGGGGTCAATTGGCAAAATATTATAATGCTTTAAAACGGATAAAACCAGAGGATTCCGAAAATCAAACATGAGGAGCGAACTTCCTTAACTGCCCTCAGGCTGCATTTTGAAAGATTTTAAGTCGAAGATGTCATTTTCAGATCTGGTAACCTATAGAGATGAAGACATAATGTATGTTGAGTTTGAAAATTTAGAAAAGATAAAAGACCACACTTCGAGGAAATTGTGGTTGCTTCAATTATCCAGACAGAAACTATCACTATGAAAGAGTAAATTACAAAGCATTCAGAAAATGAATTCAAGTACTAGTACCTGTATGAACAAATAAAGGGATTTTCTTATTCTTGGAAAAATGGTTGTTTGTTTTGTGCAGACTGTTGGATGTTTATTTTTTAATTAAATTACAGGAAAAGTGAATTTCTTAGGATTGATAATTTTTCTTCTTCAAGATAGACTTGTAACGTTGTACATATACCTTAAAAGATATTACTGTTGAGAAATAAAATTAGCAGACAGATTTCTCATATTTCAAGATATTTTGTAAGTCTTAGCTCATATGTTCAAATTATAAAATAAAATGATATGTCACCGATCATCTTTTCCTGTTATCAGGCTTTGAAAATCATTCCAAAATCATTATTTTTCAGCAACAAAGAATATTTAGGGAACTCTGAGAACATGCTTATTAATAAGCATTCGTAATGAAATGAAGAAAGGTCAATCATGGATTGCAATTCTCGTCGCTCACATAAAAAATATAAACCAGATTTTACGCTTTGCATTTCTATTTTTAACTTGTATTTTTTACTTCTTTTTTTATTTTAAAAATATGTTGTTATCAAATACAAAATGATACATGGGATCATACAAAATTTATATGCAACTTAATAAAAAAAAGCTAAAAAAATCTTTATCATCTTCGAGATTAATTTTTGACGAAATCCTCTTCCGAGTCTAAAATCATTAGTTCAGCAGAGCTCTGTGTATAACGTCTTCTTCATTCTATAAATCTACACTGACATCATTGACCAATCAGCGACTGAGAACAAATCTTCCCACATGTTAATGATTTTTTTTCGTGGATGTTAATAACATAGAGCCAGACTCCTCCGCGTTTATAATAGTATTTTGATGTCCGGGATCAAAGTTTTTAAGTATTCTGATACATTGAATCGAAGAATAGCGTTTTAATAAATACAAATTGGCATTTTCACATAAATTGATCTCATAAAGTTTTCAATTGAAGTACAATGAATTACAAGCTCTTGCATGGGCTGATCTATAGTAGGGTTCATGGGGTGGAACCCTTTTTTCTGGAAAATTTTTCCTACTTCGTGCAGAATTTTGCCAGAAATTGACAAAAGTGGCAAAAAAGATATGCTTTTACTAAATTAAATTGGGATTTTAATTGAGAATTGATAACATTGAATACCTTTTTATACGAAAATATAGGATATATGTGGTAAGGAGACATACTTGATCTTACTTCCTGGTTGTTTTCATAACTAAATCACGAAGTTCAGGTCAATCCACTGTTTGCTTAACTAGCTTATTATAAAGCATATTTAAAGCATACTTTTTTTCTCATCGGTTATCTCATTGTGGACAGTGGACCCAGGGTTTGCAGGCGGGATTTCTAGAAAAAAGTGGCAACAAGCATCTGAACCAAAATAAACTAGTGTTCCTATGTTTGGATACAAACATAAAAGTCTCCCAAACCTCCCATGGACACAGGAGATGGCTTTTTATTTGAGTTCAGCACAATCTTGACAACCCATCTGTCAAATTTCATCCAATTTGGAGCACTTTTAATTTTCCCGCCTTTTTTCCGTTTCCATGGCAACGGCGGCCATTTCGAATTTTTTTGGCCCAAAAATGTGTTCCACTATTTGTATACATCCTTTTTGTGAAGTTTCGTTCAATTTTGAGCACTTTTAATTTTCCCGCCTTTTTTCCGTTTCCATTGCAACGACGGCCATTTTGAAAATTTCAAGACACAAGTGCACCCCGCGGCATGGGTATCTATCATCCTGTGAAGTTTCATAAAGATCAGACCAATATTCCCCGAGAAAACTTCCGGACAAGTTCAGTGGCGAAGAAGTCGGAATAATAATAATAATAATAATAATAATAAGAATAATAATAATAATAAGAAACGGCAGTAAAACAATAAGTCTCCCCAAACTCCGTTTGGGAGACTTAATAATAAAATCTACAAAGCGGGGAGACGGGGATTACAATCCCAGGAAGTTTCCCCTTGGATTGTTCTTTTTAACTATGGTGTCAATTTTAAACATTATGATTACACTATTTCACACACAATTAATCATTATGTAATGTGCATTCTAAATTAATAAACACAATTATATTCTTACCTGTATTATTTNGACCAATATTCTCCGAGAAAACTTCCGGACAAGTTCAGTGGCGAAGAAGGCGGAAGAATAATAATAATAAGAATAATAATAATAAGAAGAAACGGTAGTAAAACAATAAGTCTCCCCAAACTCCGTTTGGGAGACTTAATAATAAGAAGAATAATAATAATAATAAGCAACGGCAGTAAAACAATAAGTCTCCCCAAACTCCGTTTGGGAGACTTAATAATAAAATCTACAAGGCGGGGAGACGGGGATTACAATCCCCGGAAGTTTCCCCTTGGATTGTTCTTTTTAACTATGGTGTCAATTTTAAACATTATGATTACACTATTTCACACACAATTAATCATTATGTAATGTGCATTCTAAATTAATAAACACAATTATATTCTTACCTGTATTATTTCTGTGCCTTAATGCAGAGACACAGCTGTCAACAAGTATAACCTTGATAATTGTATCATTAAATAACTATATGCATAAAGTCACTCTAAATAGGATTATATCTCGCATCATTTGTGTTTTGCATGAAATTATTCTATGTTGTAATATTATACATTTCCATTATCAGACTAGTCATTCGACTAATCGGGCAAATTGTCAGTTTGTAACGTGTAACAGGTCTACCGAGCGATCTATTTTTGTATTCTCAGGAATCCAAACAGCTATTAGGTATTAAAGTCTCGATATTAACGCTAATATATACAACAAACCATGTATCTAAGAACACTATTTCTATCAACTTCAAAGCTATATATATACAAATTCCTATATACAAGTTCTCTGTCAATATGTACTAATACTCTGTTTCTTAAAACCTTTGTCTTATTCTTTCTTTCTTTCTCATTTATTCCCTTTTATGTTGCTTTCCTGCTTTAGACACGAGGAGGTTTATGAGATCTTGAATATATNCATGTCCATAGACCTTGAGCACTGTCCCTTGGTGTCTGAAGCTGTTAAGTGACCTGTTGACCAAGCTCGTTTTCTGTTCTCTTTATATGCCTTGTTTTTCTGCTTCAGACACGAGGAGGTTTATGAGATCTTGAATTATTTTTCATGTTCATGTCTTAAGCATCGCCCCTTGGTGTCTGATGCAGTTAAATGACTAAATAAATCATTAAATACTACTAAGTCTTAAAGGTCCCTCCACATCTCTAGAGTACATTAGTCAAGTAATCAACAAGATTAAATTAAAAAAAAAGAAGGCAAATGCAATTTGTACATTGTAGAAATGCTAACAATATTATATTTATTGCTTGTTTGTATATTGTCCAATTGTGTATTAGTATGTTTGTATCAAATTATGATTGTTCAATGTAAATGCCCTCCTGGGGACCTAATTTGGAAATAAAATATTTGTATTGTATTGTATTGTATTGTATATGTTCACTGTATTCCCATGTATATATCTTTTAGTAATACTGCCTTTATATCTATAATCTCAATTATTTTAGACCTAGTTTACAAGCCTGATGCTTATAAACAATTATCTTATATATCTATCTTTAGCTATTTATAGTCTATAGTCTCTATGACTATAGATCTAGTTTATAAGCCCAATGCTTATAAACATTTGACCTATATAAACTTCTTTGCTCCAACAAGTTACTTGAGAGTCTGTGACAAGTCAACATCAGACTTTTGAATATCTAGTCCCGTGTAGAGCTTTATACTTACTTTCTCTCTTGGAGAACTAATGATCTTTCTTTAACAAGTCCGACACCGACTGAACTAATCTCGGTTATTTATACTAAATTTATCACATGCAGGTTCCCATGTTTGAACATTTTAACCAACCTTAAGGGAAAAGGGATATATGCCTACGCAGACGTAATGAATTAATTTCACCTTTCACCTCAGTCTGAAATCCGGTGGTATTTAAACAATAGAATATGAACTCTCCTTTAGAAAAGATAAAAATGTCGATTTCAATGTATAACTCGTTGTTAAGACCTGATAAAAGTTACTTATAACAAGAAAATTTATACTCTGTTATGTTCATGTGATGTTTCTTGATGCTGACAAATGATATTTTAAAAAAAAATTGATATTTCTTGCATATATTTAATTAAAAATGAGATTTCCCGGAATATACCTGATCCAAAGTGTTTTGGATCTAGCCATTTCTTTACAACGGAAATTTTTAGGAAAAAATATACTTTGCAATTAAGTATTTATCGATTCATTTGCAAATTTTGGACTGGGTACATGCAGTGGTTCCGACGAAATAATGTATATAAAACGACCATTTCTACCTGGTAACCGTCTTCAATCTACATAAACAAAATCGATTTTTACTCACTAAGCACGTGGGGACTTTGAATGGGCTTTAACTGAAGGCACGCCCTTTTCCTTGACTGAACCAATGAAATCTTGTTTTGATGATAACCCTTTGCGATCTTGGGTATAAAAGGAAAAATGGCGTTGTTTCAAGACGATATAATTTTGCTTAGTTACATAGAATTCGTTTTGGATCTCCGTGTTTCTTATACAAAAATCGTCACTTAATTGACCTATAAGTAAGTATGTTAGAAAATCTATCTGTACATATAATTTTGTCTGGGTACATGCATTTTAACACTCTATAGCAATTGATTTTGACCAGTCTTTCCGTTGAATATTTTCATCACGACAGTAAATTATTCAAATCAAATCAAATAAACTTTATTTAAAGTCGGCAAGTTAAATAACAATATAACATATTAAGCTCTTACAGAGCTTTTGAACCGACATTAAGGGATTCGCATATTACCTCTTCTTGGAGGCAAGTTTAATCTTTATTTAACTACAGAGTAAAGATCTGGGAATTGAATGACGTTTTCACTAAATATTGTATTTGTTTATTTCTTTTGAAATCTTGACATTTTGTCGATTGTTTATTTTCGTCGCCATGCTGTTAATTTGTTCTGAAAAAGTTTTGAACACAGAAGAGCTTTTCTAGAAGGGAGATAATTTTATACCACTAGATTTCCCGCTGACCTAGATTAGATTAGATAAGATTAAACTTATTTTATTGTCAAATAATAATGACAAATGGATCGGACAAAAGTTATTCCAACTTATAAACGTCCTTTCCATATAATACATTTACAATACAATAGTGCATGCATCAGCATATCAAGTACATTATTGCTAACAATATAAAGATCTAAATACTTTTGTATTGAGTAAGATTCAATAAGTTACATATAAAATTGAATATAACACAATTTAGTAATTTGTAAAAACAAATGAAGTAGAAAGAAAGAAACTAATTGTTTTGTGATCAACCTGTGATAAAACGACGGGTTTTCTTTATATACTGTTGTACACATAGAAAATGTTTTGATTTTGTTCATCAGTTAACGAATCATTGCCAAAAAGTACAGTTTCAATATTAAATTCAGTAACATTTAGTCTTGTTCTGAATTCTTCACGTAAAAAAGAAATGAATGGCGTTTAAACTGCTTGACCGATGTCTTAATCTGGTGTGGACCTGTTTCCAACTGAATAATATTTTGGAGGTTTCATAATATTATTTTCTCTGATTAAGCAGTTTTTAAACTGACTAATAGTTGGCAAAATTGATTCCATAGACCAATGGTTGAAGGAATAAAAAAAGAGTTTGAGAAAATTTGTAAAATTTGTAATCGAGAGCGAGGAGCATTAAATTCAGATTGAGATCTTAAGGTAGCACAACAGTCTGTTGAATGAAACTGTTGGTACCTTTCTTTGAATGCCCATAACTTCGTTATTAGTAAAGATACAATGACAAATGAGATATCAAATAAAAGGAAAAAGATTGAACTAACTTGTAATGCTCTGTTTAATATAATCCCTTTTAAGTATGAGTATTAAATTTCCATATTTGGCAAAAATTTTGGATTTTCGTGTTAAATCTTGAAAATCAAAATAACGTTTACAGCTTTACAGGTAGCTGAATTTTGTTTACTTTATCTGAAAGAACAATCAAAATGCAACAAAACTGTGTCTCAGATTTTTTGTATAGGATCTGGTTTGAAAATAAATAAAATTTAAATTTGTACTCCGTGAAATTTTTATTTTTCAAATCTTAAAATTAATTTAATTTTTAACTAGGCCTTGTTTCAAAAATCTGAGACACGGTTTTGCAGCAGTTGAAAGGTTCTTTCAGATAAAGAAACCAGAATTCAGCTACCTTTAAATTTGTAAAACTTATTTTCATTTTAAAAATATAACCCTTAAAACCTAATATTTTGCCAAATATGGAAATTTTTCTTCAAAAGACTGTTGTGCTACCTTAAGTTAAAACATTCTGACGAAGATATGGAACAAGACAGTCAGATAGATAAATAGGACAGTGCCCATTACGAATTTTATAAAATAGATTTAATTTCCTTCTTTTTCGACGAGACTGAAGTGTTTCCCAACCAGTTTAAAAAAATAAGGATTCTATACTAGCAAATTTAGGCAGGCCAGTAACAATTCTGGCAGCTTCGTGTTGAACTTGGTCAATCTTTTGAATGTCTTGCAAAGTACATCCATCCCAAAGTTCACAAGAATACTCAAGTAAAGGCAAGATGTAAGTAAAGTAAATTTTTTCTAAATTTTGACGACTAAGGCTAAATTTAAATTTTCGTAAAACCGATAACTGATTTGATGCACTTTTTAAGATATTATTACCTACTCCCGGTTATAGGTGGGAGTTCACACTGTCAGTGCTTTAGTTTTTAGTGTTGACATGTATATCACACTGTAATCTTTTAGTTTTGTCTTCGTTGTTGATATGTATGTGGTACCGATTTGTCCTGGTTATTGTCCAATTACTTAATAAATTGTTAAAAGCTGTTCAAACTTCTACCATGGTACTATTTGAGGGTTAGAGAAGTAACACGTACCATGGATCTCAATGGTTAGAAAATGACATAAACCAATCAGCCACCAAACAGATCTTACAACATAATATTCTAGCTGGCTGTGTGACGGGTGCCATTTGTGGAGCAGATCATGCTTACCCTCCCGGAGCACCTGATGATACCTCAGTTTTTATAGGGGT
>MJUU01033071.1:37322-60798 GCA_002080025.1 Modiolus philippinarum | reverse complement strand
AGAATTTCCCCTTTCCTCTTTCTTGCTTCGGTATTCGTTTGCCGATGTATCCAATCAAAGTGCAATTAACGTCGTTGAATACGGAGCTTTCGAGATAGAAACTCTCGTGTTATGAAGGCGGAAACGACCGCCTCGGATGCCAGTCAGACGGAAAACTGGATTTATAAATCTATTGAAATAAATATATACCACATAAAAAAACAAACTATTTATGAAATGAAGTGCATTTATAATTTTTCCGATTTTTTTTTTTTTGATGAAAAAAAACTTAATCTGAAGCGCTACAAATCAATTCAATATAAATCACCCTTAGCTCAACAATGTTCATTAAATAGTGATTTCCTCTCATTGTATTGATGTATTGATATTTTACGTATAAAAATAGATCGGTTTCCGGAGTGAACACGATTCAAAAGTCCCGTATTGCCGTTGCCGTTATCTTAATCTATATAGAAATAAATTGTAATTTAAAACTTGTATCCCAAATCATTACACAACCCATGCCTTATTTTTCATTCGTCCCGCATGAACTTCAAATGTTATAAACACCAACAGTTTCATCTTTAATTGGGTTGCTCATCCTGTTTTACTTTTTGACAATCCAAAGACCTTTTCTTATTTCGATGTGCAACTGCTTTCCGGATATTTATTATGGTCATTCTTACAGTGATCTGTTCTTATTTCCTCCACAGTTACCTCGGTATTTTGTTATATATCTTTCTTATTTGGCTTTTGTACTGACCCATTATCTTTTTCTTGATAACTAGATTGAATCGGTACATATGCCTGTTGATAGTCGTTATAATCCTCACTGGTAATCGACAAAGCAGATTCCTGGTGACATTCCGATTTTTTTATGTTCAGCATAACATTTTCTGAATTATCCTTTTTTACACTGCTTTCGATCTCAATGAAGTTCTGTATGGTTTGATCTCTTTTCTTCCAATCATGGGTATCAAATGCTAAAGTTTTGTCACTTTCTTTTGGCTTTTGTCAGTCTTGTCAATCTTGTAAGAAGTTTTTGAAACGACTGTAGATCTAACTCTACTAATGCTGAAGATCTTTCAAAATTCATTGGTACAATTTAATCATGTATTCTTGACTCACTTTTGCAAACATCAACTATACAACAGTTAGATTTTAGAAAATCAAGACCAATTACACCATCCATATTCAAATTTGCCACCATAGCTTCACCGAAGCATGTTATATCGTTCAATTCAAAATTATAATGACTTTCCCTTTTAAATATAATTCTGTGCAACATACTATTTAACATTTTTTTGAGTCGGGATCAACTCAGGTCTTGGTCGTGTTGGAATATCACCATAAAACCTAGTTGATATAAGAAGTTGCTCGTGTATAAACCAAAAACTTGGCCTTACATCCTGTACTCTCACATCGACATACATTCTAGATTCTCTAACGGAAAGTACCTGGCCAGGTGAATACTTTGACTTCCCTCTGGTGTCGAGACTTTGTCTTTATTGTTTTTGGTCTGTTCATTTTTCTTAGGCCGCCAGCAATCAGCCTTGTGATTTGGCTTTCCACAGTTATTGTAGTAAATATATACTATTAGTAATTTGTTTTGCGAGTATGGAATTCTCAGCTTGTATTGCATCGAGTGCGAAGCACGAGATGCAATACGAGCTGAGAAATCCATCCGAGGAAAACAAATTACTAATAGTATTTTTATCGCTAATTTTGTTATTAATATATACCAGATATATGTTTCTTTTTCTATTGAAATATTTTTTTAGGTTAAATATGTAATTTTTAGTTAAATGTAACACTTTTTTGATAGGATTATTTTTTTCACGAAACGTCACGCGACGTCAAATTAATACGCTGTTGCTAACGTTCCATAGAGATTGACGATAATATGTTCATATCAGCGCAGTGCAGTGATAATAGAATTATCGTCGCTCCGAAACAATTGAAAATCAAGCAAATTAGTGATAAATGGGCTTATCACTTTGTTTTCTGTTATTAAAGCGATGGCGTGTTTGCTCTTTGTTAGACACCTCGGTCGTTGTGTTCTTTGACAAGCAGGACTAATTCAAGCGTTGCATCTCGTTGGTCAGTTTTGTCATATTGTCCTCCATGTTCTTCACTCACTTACTAAAGACGTTATCTTTATTTTCGCTCGAATTCGTAGACTTTTTGTCATCTGATGTGGTTGATCTTTAAAGACCTTTGCCTCTTCCTTCGACCCTGTTCAACAGCTAGGCGTAAAGCATAACTCAAAGACTTAGGTCAAGACTGTTTTATCCTGTTGCATCCATAAAAAGTTCTTTGACTTGATTCTTGCGGACGTCAGCGGGTGCACTTGGGTCAGCTAGATTAGCTAACCTACGTATGGCTTCACTAGTTCTGTTAATGTTTCTGTCGGGCGTTGGTATCTTTCTTTCAATTGAACCCTGTATAGTTCAGTTTGGCTAGGAGGTGCAAATTGTTCTTCCAGAGATTCTACTAAATCTTTAAAATTTTGTCTTTTATCCATTGACAGGTCCCCAAGGACGGCTTGAGCTTGCCCTGCTAATGAAACAACCCGATACAACTGAGCACTCATTAACTAATGCACACATCTCAAAATGAAATAAGTAGTCTAGCAATGACCCTGAGCTGTCATAGTTTGCTGGTTTCACTTTTACACCTTTACATGCATCATGACTTAAATTTTCATTCTGGGGCCTAATTCTATCTGTCTTCTCGTTACTTCGGTTTCTATGAACTTCGACAGATGTCTAATGGTGGTAAGGGCAAGGTTTCCCCAATCGAAAAGTTAATTCTGTCTTCTGGTGATTCAGTTTGTGTAGTAAAAGAAACCCCCCGAGTCTTCATATTTATTACGTGTTTTATGACCTTGGTCAGAAAAACTATACCACTTTTGGTTCTTTTTTTTGTTTGAGGCCTGGAAACTTTTTTTGAGTGCTATTATCACTTCGACTTATGTCTCTTTCTAGATCTTATGTTATCCATAGTACTATATTACTTAACTTCTTATTATGACACTTCGAATCCCATAACGCTGCCACCAAATTTTGTAACGTGCAACAGGTCTACCGAGCGGTCTTTTTTGTCTCACCCGCGACGAAAGTCGCGGAAAGCGAGACATAGGCGTGCAAAGTATGACGACGGCGACGCGACGGCGTTAACGTTTACTAAATACAGGATATTTTGAAAACCCTTTAATGTAGGAACATCATATTTGGTCCAGTGGTAGAACTAATCAAGTGCTACGTGACGGACATAAAATTATGTGACCTTGACCTCAATTTTACGGTTGAGTGGCCACGTTAAGTTCTCTGCTTAAGTCCATTTCTCAATAACTACAAGTGGTAGGTTGATAATATTTGGTATGTAGGTTGGTCTTGGGTAGTACATGTCAGTCTGGCAGGTAACTTTTGTCCTTGACCTCAATTTTACGGTTGAGTGGCCACGTTAAGTTTCTCTTCTTAAGTCCATTTCTCAATAACTACAAGTGGTAGGTTGATAATATTTGGTATGTAGGTTGGTCTTGGGTAGTACATGTCAGTCTGACAGATAACTTTTGTCCTTGACCTCAATTTTACGGTTGAGTGGCGACGTTAAGTTTTCTGCTTAAGCCCATTTCTCAATAACTAGAAGGGTAGGTTGATAATATTTGGTTTGTAGGTTGGTCTTGGGTAGTACATGTCAGTCTGGCAGGTAACTTTTGTCTTTGACCTCAATTTTACGGTTTGGTGGCCACGTTAAGTTTCTCTGCTTAAGTCCATTTCTCAAAAACTACAAGTGGTAGGTTGATAATATTTGGTATGTAGGTTGGTCTTGGGTAGTACATGTCAGTCTGGCAGGTAACTTTTGTCCTTGACCTCAATTTTACGGTTGAGTGGCCACGTTAAGTTTCTCTGCTTAAGTCCATTTCTCAATAACCACAAGTGGTAGGTTGATAATATTTGGTTTGTAGGTTGGTCTTGGGTAGTACATGTCAGTCTGGCAGGTAACTTTTGTCCTTGACCTCAGTTTCATGGTCTAGTGAACATGTTGGTTTCTCATTATCTGTTAGTGGTAGGTCAATGATATTTTGTATGTTGGAAGGTCTTGGACAGTGCTTGACAGTCTGCCATATGACTTATGCATGTGACCTTAATTTCACAGTCTAATGAGCATGTCCAATTTATGATAAGTTCATTTAGATTGCACATCAATTTAGAGGTCAAGCAGGACGAACGAGTCATCTTTTAGTGTCCTCACTTGTTTGTGTTTTTTGAGTTCGTTACATGATTACACTCAGGAATCCGAAGATTCAATCGGTATATGTTAAGGTGGCTCACTCGTCACATTTTTGAATTTGTGTCAGATTTCGGAACTCCTCTGGTTTTGTGCAGTTCAATGGCTTAAAGAATTTTGCACACGGAGCCCCACTTTTTATTTCATGAATATGTTCTATAGGTCAAATTAAGACACCTGACAAGTTTTCATAAAATTCTTGATATAACTTCTTAGCTTTTAGACAAAAAAAATAATCCTTATGTAAAATAAAGGGAAAATCCAGAGAAATCCATTTCCCGCAAAATCTTTTAATGTCTTGTATCTCGTTAAAAAGCACACGGAACTATATATTTCTTTTTAGCATTTCATTTAGTGTACAATGCTTAGCAAATTAAAATAGGTTTCAAGAAATCCTTGATATATACAACATCAGGAGTGAGCCTCCTTAACGTCTCGATATCAATGCTAATATATACAACAAACCATGTATCTAAGGACAACATTTCTATCTACTTCAAAGTTATATATACAAATTTCTATATACAAGTTCCTATATATGTTCTCTGTTGATATGTACAAATACTCTGTTTCTTCGTTGGCTATAATCTAACTGCTTATAGTGAATAGGAAAAAGAAGGGAAACGGGGAATGTGTCAAAGAGACAACGACCCAAAGGGGAGTAATAACAACTCAAAGCCACCATAAGATCTTCAATGAACGGTGAGGAAACTCCACACCCAACGGCAGGTCGGAGTTGGGCCCTAAATAAAGAGTAATCAAGTTCAAGGAAATAAACATCATCCTAGACTCCCATAGACATAAAGTGAACTAACTAGAAAACAGACAAGACACACAATGGCTTTATAAATTTCCTGACTTACGCGCAAACCTGCTGCGGCGGGGTTTATTTTGTCTATTTTGCAGACTCCTCCTGAAGATCTACGGCAATGTTTTTTTTATGTCTGTTGGCCATCTGATAAACAGTAGTCCTGGGTATGTTGTCTCACATTCCCCTGATGTTTCCCTTTCTGTCACTTCCGCTGTAGATGCCCAAAGTTGGCATATTCTGTCATAGGGTGGTAAAATATGTCTATTTTGCAGACTCCTCCTGAGGCCCCTACGTCAAAGCTTTTCATGTCCTTTTGCCATCTGATAGAGAGTACTCTAGGGTATGCTGTCTTACATTCCCCAGATGTTTTCTTTTCTGTAACTTCCGCTATAGGTGCCCAAAGTTGGCATATTCTGTTATATGGTGGTAAAATATGTCTATTTTGCAGACTCCTGCTGAGGCCCCTAAGGCAAAGCTTTTTATTTCCGTTGGCCATCTGATAGACAGTAGTCCTGGGTATACTGTCTCACATTCCCCTGATGTTTTCCTTTCTGTAACTTCCGCTATAGGTGCCCAAAGTTGGCATATTCTGTCATAGGGTGGTAAAATATGTCTATTTTGCAGACTCCTCCTGAGGCCCCTACGTCAAAGCTTTTTATGTCCATTGGCCATCTGATAGACAGTAGTCCTGGGTATGCTGTCTCAAATTCCTCAGATGTTTCCCTCTCTTTTACTTCCGCTATAGGTGCCTAAAGTTGGCATATTCTGTCATAGGGTTGTAAAATATGACTATTTTGCAGGCCTCTCCTGCGGCTCCTACGGCAAAGTTTTTTTTATGTCCGTTTCCATCTGATAGACAGTAGTCCTGGGTATGCTGTCCCACATTTCCAAGATGTTTCCTTTCTTTTATTTCCGCTTTAGGTGCCCAAAGTTGGCATATTGTGTCATAGGGTGGTAAAAATGTCTATTTTGCAGACTCGTCCTGAGGCCCCTACGGAAAGCGTTTGATGTCCGTTCACCATCTGATAGACATTAGTACTGGGTATGTTGTCTCCCATTCCCAAGATGTTTACCTTTCTGTAACTTCCGCTTTAGGTGCCCAAAGTTGGCATATTCTGTCATAGTGTGGTAAAATATGTCATTTTTGCAGACTCCTCCTGAGGCCCCTAAGGCAAAGCTTTTTATTTCCGTTGGCCATCTGATACACAGTAGTCCTGGGTATACTGTCTCACATTCCCCTGATGTTTCCCTTTCTGTAACTTCCGCTATAGGTGTCCAAAGTTGGCATATTCTGTCATAGGGTGGTAAAATATGTCTATTTTGCAGACTCCTCCTGAGGCCCCTACGTCAAAGCTTTTTATGTCCATTGGCCATCTGATAGACAGTAGTCCTGGGTATGCTGTTTCAAATTCCTCAGATGTTTCCTTTTCTTTAACTTCCGCTATAGGTGCCCAAAGTTGGCAAATTCTTTCATAGGGTGGTAAAATATTACTATTTTGCAGACTCCTCCTGAGGCCCCTACGGTAAAGCTTTTTATGTTCGTTTGCCATCTGATAGACAGTGGTCCTGGGTATGCTGTCTCACATTCTTCAGACGTTTCCCTTTCTTTAACTTCGGCTATAAGTGCCCAAAATTGGCATATTCTGACATAGGGTCTTTTTTGCAGACTCCTCCTGAGGCCCCTACGGCAAAGCTTTTTATGTCCTTTTGCCATCTGATAGAGAGTACTCCTGGGTATGCTGTCTCACATTCCCCAGATGTTTCCTCTCTTTAACTTCCGCTATAGGTGCCAAAAGTTGGCATATTCTGTCATAGGGTTGTAAAATATGTCTATTTTGCAGGCCTCTCTTGAGGCTCTTACGGAAAAGTTTTTTTTATGTCCGTTTCCATCTGATAGACAGTAGTCCTGGGTATGCTGTCCCACATTTCCAAGATGTTTCCTTTCTTTTACTTCCGCTTTAGGTGCCCGAAGTTGGCATATTGAGTCATTGGGTGGTAAAAATGTCTATTTTGCAGACTCCTCCTGAGGCCCCTACGGAAAGCTTTTGATGTCCGTTCACCATCTGATAGACATTAGTACTGGGTATGTCGTCTCCCATTCCCAAGATCTTTACCTTTCTGTAACTTCCGCTTTAGGTGCCCAAAGTTGGCATATTCTGTCATAGTGTGGTAAAATATGTCATTTTTGAAGACTCCTCCTGATGCCCCTACGGCAAAGCTCTTTATGTCCATAGGCCATATGATAGACAGTAGTCCTGGGTATGCTGTCTCACATTCCCCAGATGTTTTCTTTTCTGTAACTTCCGCTATAGGTGCCCAAAGTTGGCATATTCTGTCATAGGGTGGTAAAATATGTCTATTTTGCAGACTCCTCCTGAGGCCCCTAAGGCAAAGCTTTTTATTTCCGTTGGCCATCTGATACACAGTAGTCCTGGGTATACTGTCTCACATTCCCCTGATGTTTCCCTCTCTTTAACTTCCGCTATAGGTGCCAAAAGTTGGCATATTCTGTCATAGGGTGGTAAAATATGTCTATTTTGCAGACTCCTCCTGAGGCCCCTACGTCAAAGCTTTTTATGTCCATTGGCCATCTGATAGACAGTAGTCCTGGGTATGCTGTCTCAAATTCCTCAGATGTTTCCTTTTCTTTAACTTCCGCTATAGGTGCCCAAAGTTGGCAAATTCTTTCATAGGGTGGTAAAATATGACTATTTTGCAGACTCCTCCTGAGGCCCCTACGGTAAAGCTTTTTATGTTCGTTTGCCATCTGATAGACAGTGGTCCTGGGTATGCTGTCTCACATTCTCCAGACGTTTCCCTTTCTTGAACTTCGGCTATAAGTGCCCAAAGTTGGCATATTCTGACATAGGGTCTTTTTTGCAGACTCCTCCTGAGGCCCCTACGGCAAAGCTTTTTATGTCCTTTTGCCATCTGATAGAGAGTACTCCTGGGTATGCTGTCTCACATTCCCCAGATGTTTCCCTCTCTTTAACTTCCGCTATAGGTGCCAAAAGTTGGCATATTCTGTCATAGGGTTGTAAAATATGTCTATTTTGCAGGCCTCTCTTGAGGCTCTTACGGAAAAGTTTTTTTTATGTCCGTTTCCATCTGATAGAAAGTAGTCCTGGGTATGCTGTCCCACATTTCCAAGATGTTTCCTTTCTTTTACTTCCGCTTTAGGTGCCCAAAGTTGGCATATTGAGTCATTGGGTGGTAAAATGTCTATTTTGCAGACTCCTCCTGAGGCCCCTACGGAAAGCTTTTGTTGTCCGTTCACCATCTGATAGACATTAGTACTGGGTATGTTGTCTCCCATTCCCAAGATGTTTACCTTTCTGTAACTTCCGCTTTAGGTGCCAAAAGTTGGCATATTCTGTCAGTGGGTTGTAAAATATGTCTATTTTGCAGACTCCCCCTGAGGCCCCTACGGCAAAGCTTTTTATGTCCTTTTGCCATCTGATAGAGAGTACACCTGGGTATGCTGTCTCACATTCCCCAGATGTTTCCCTCCCTTTAACTTCCGCTATAGGTGCCCAAAGTTGGCATATTCTGTCATAGGGTTGTAAAATATGTCTATTTTGCAGGCCTCTCCTGAGGCTCCTACGGCAAAGTTTTTTTTATGTCCGTTTCCATCTGATAGACAGTAGTCCTGGGTATGCTGTCCCACATTTCCAAATTGTTTCCTTTCTTTTACTTCCGCTTTAGGTGCCCAAAGTTGGCATATTGTGTCATAGGGTGGTAAAACGTCTATTTTGCAGACTCCTCCTGAGGCCCCTACGGAAAGCGTTTGATGTCCGTTGACCATCTGATAGACATTAATACTGGGTATGTTGTCTCCCATTCCCAAGATGTTTACCTCTCTTTCACTTCCGCTTTAGATGCCCAAAGTTGGCATATTCTGTCATAGTGTGGTAAAATATGTCATTTTTGAAGACTCCTCCTGATGCCCCTACGGCAAAGCTTTTTATGTCCATTGGCCATCTGATAGACAGTAGTCCTGGGTATACTGTCTCACATTCCCCTGATGTTTCCCTTTCTGTAACTTCCGCTATAGGTGCCCAAAGTTGGCATATTCTGTCATAGGGTGGTAAAATATGTCTATTTTGCAGACTCCTCCTGAGGCCCCTACGTCAAAGCTTCTTTATGTCCATTGGCCATCTGATAGACAGTAGTCCTGGGTATGCTGTCTCAAATTCCTCAGATGTTTCCTTTTCTTTAACTTCTGCTATAGGTGCCCAAAGTTGGCAAATTCTTT
Organism: Modiolus philippinarum; assembly: GCA_002080025.1. Taxonomy (NCBI): domain Eukaryota; kingdom Metazoa; phylum Mollusca; class Bivalvia; order Mytilida; family Modiolidae; genus Modiolus; species Modiolus philippinarum. Next base: position 51,460 of record MJUU01033071.1, on the reverse strand, counting down.
CATAGGGTGGTAAAATATGACTATTTTGCAGACTCCTCCTGAGGCCCCTACGGTAAAGCTTTTTATGTTCGTTTGCCATCTGATAGACAGTGGTCCTGGGTATGCTGTCTCACATTCTCCAGACGTTTCCCTTTCTTTAACTTCGGCTATAAGTGCCCAAAGTTGGCATATTCTGACATAGGGTCTTTTTTGCAGACTCCTCTTGAGGCCCCTACGGCAAAGCTTTTTATGTCCTTTTGCCATCTGATAGAGAGTACTCCTGGGTATGCTGTCTCACATTCCCCAGATGTTTCCCTCTCTTTTACTTCCGCTATAGGTGCCTAAAGTTGGCATATTCTGTCATAGGGTTGTAAAATATGACTATTTTGCAGGCCTCTCCTGAGGCTCCTACGGCAAAGTTTTTTTTATGTCCGTTTCCATCTGATAGACAGTAGTCCTGGGTATGCTGTCCCACCTTTCCAAGATGTTTCCTTTCTTTTACTTCCGCTTTAGGTGCCCAAAGTTGGCATATTGTGTCATTGGGTGGTAAAATATGTCTATTTTGAAGACTCCTCCTGAGGCCCCTACGTCAAAGCTTTTTATGTCCATTGGCCATCTGATAGACAGTAGTCCTGGGTATACTGTCTCAAATTCCTCAGATGTTTCCTTTTCTTTAACTTCCGCTATAGGTGCCCAAAGTTGGCAAATTCTTTCATAGGGTGGTAAAATATGACTATTTTGTAGACTCCTCCTGAGGCCCCTACGGTAAAGCTTTTTATGTTCGTTTGCCATCTGATAGACAGTGGTCCTGGGTATGCTGTCTCACATTCTCCAGACGTTTCCCTTTCTTTAACTTCGGCTATAAGTGCCCAAAGTTGGCATATTCTGACATAGGGTCTTTTTTGCAGACTCCTCCCGAGGCCCTTACGGCAAAGCTTTTTATGTCCTTTTGCCATCAAATAGAGAGTACTCCTGGGTATGCTGTCTCACATTCCCCAGATGTTTCCCTCTCTTTAACTTCCGCTATAGGTGCCAAAAGTTGGCATATTCTGTCATAGGGTTGTAAAATATGTCTATTTTGCAGGCCTCTCTTGAGGCTCTTACGGAAAAGTTTTTTTTATGTCCGTTTCCATCTGATAGACAGTAGTCCTGGGTATGCTGTCCCACATTTCCAAGATGTTTCCTTTCTTTTACTTCCGCTTTAGGTGCCCAAAGTTGGCATATTGAGTCATTGGGTGGTAAAAATGTCTATTTTGCAGACTCCTCCTGAGGCCCCTACGGAAAGCTTTTGATGTCCGTTCACCATCTGATAGACATTAGTACTGGGTATGTTGTCTCCCATTCCCAAGATGTTTACCCTTCTGTAACTTCCGCTTTAGGTGCCAAAAGTTGGCATATTCTGTCAGTGGGTTGTAAAATATGTCTATTTTGCAGACTCCCCCTGAGGCCCTACGTGAAAGCTTTTTATGTCCGTTGCTCATATGATAGACAGTAGTCTTGGGTATGCTGTCTCACATTCCCCAGATGTTTCCCTTTCTGCTACTTCCGCCATAGGTGCCCAAAGTTGGCATACTCTGTGATAGGGTGAGGCCCCTACGGCAAAGCTTTTTATGTCCGTTGGCTTTCTGATAGACAGTTGTCCTGGGTATGCTGTCTCACATTCCCCAGAATTTTCCCTTTTTTTAACTTCCGCTTTAGATGCCCAAAGTTGGCATATTCTGTCATAGGGTGGTAAAATATGTCTTTTTTGCAGACTCCTCCTGATGCCCCTACGGCAAAGCTTTTTATGTCCGTATGTCATCTGATAGACATTAGTCCTGGGTATGCTGTCTCACATTCCACATTACTTCTGGCCTTTGATTTTTCTGTGTTCCCGTTTGGTCATATTTCTGGTCTTTGATTTGTCTGTGTTCCCGTTTGGAAAAAAAATTCTGGCCTTTGATTTTTCTGTGTTCCCGTTTGGTCATACTTCTGGCCTTTGATTTTTCTGTGTTCACGTTTGGTCATACTTCTGGCCTTTGATTTTTCTGTGTTCCCGTTTGGTCATACTTCTGGCCTTTGATTTTTATGTGTTCCCGTTTGGTCATACTTCTGGCCTTTGATTTTTCTGTGTTCCCGTTTGGTCATACTTGTGGCCTTTGATTTTTCTTTGTTCCCGTTTGGTCATACCTCTGGCCTTTGATTTTTGTAATTGTAAAATCCTTTGTTAGAGGTGATCACGCCTCTTTTGATCCTTAGGCTCTTTGTTAAAAGCAATCCAATATTTTTCGAAACGGTCTTTTGTTCTAGAGATATAATCTACCTTGAAACACAACAAACAATACGGGATGAGAATGAAGTAACACATATAGAAAATAAAAAAAGGGATTAGGGTTAGAGATAGGTTTGGAGAAACACCAAAACGATACGACTCTACGAGAGAACAAATACAAAGGAAAACAAATCGATAGAAAACAACACAAGTGTAGGACTGGGGCTTAGTGTAAGAGAGAAAACAACACATGTGTAGGACTTGGGCTTAGTGTAATAGAGAAAACAAGAGATACAACTCAAACAATAGAAAAGCACGGACGACCAAGCTAAGGAAATGCGAGAAGAAAAAATTACGAGTAATGGAACAACACAAAGCGAAGATAACGATAACGAGTGCATAAAACACAAAAACTTGATTAAACTCTGTTTCACTTCCTATATGGATTTTGCATTCTGCTGACTGCATTGATCTTTATTTCGGCTCAAAATTTTCCATGACTATGTAAAAATACCGTACACTTCTAAATTCGGTAATTGTTGATTAACAAATCGTATACTTTTGGGGAAAAACAATTTTTTTCGAAATTTCTATTATGTTTGAATGGGAAATATTTGTCATCGAGAATGGACTAATCTGAAATGGGTACTGTCACCTTTTACCTGTCGACAGGCGATCGAGTATTAACCAAATGTATCTTGCCTATCGATTAAATTTTAAAAAATTCCCAGTATCTAAAGGAAGGGAAACAAACTTAAGGGTTAGGTTTTGGGCGTGGCGACCAAGTAAGTAAGTTCTTTTTTTGTAATTCTTTATTTTTGCAATTGGTACTTTACATGATTATGTACATAAACAAAATAATGAAGACAAACATGACAACAACAAAAAACATATACGGATACAAGTAATACACAAAACATATTTTAACATATATATTTCATAACAGAAGTGAGAAAGCATAAGAAACTGTAGTTTATATTATTAGTATAACATAAACATTTGCACTTAGCCACTGAGAAGAACTTCAAGTGGTAACCACTTTTTACGTATAAAATCTCTTTGTGATTGTGTCAAGTATACTCCTGAAAATATTTCTATATGCATATAGTATTTCAAAAACTCTATACCCCCACAGTGTGAGGTATAGAGTTCTTGCATCTACACACATAGATATAGTATTTTAAGATAAGAAGAACATTTTGCACAGTGTTGCTCTGTTCTCCATTTGCAGCCATTCTTATGTTCTTAACACGATGAGAATACTGTAGGGGTTAATCGTTTAATAAATGGCTGAATGTCCCATCATTCCCCCACTCTCACATCGCTAAATTCAGGTGCTGTACGTTTATGACGTTGGAAGACGGGGAGAAAGCATTAGACTGCACAAAATTGAATAAAACCTATGGGGCCTATTAAAATATAAAAGATCTATAAAGATAATCAATGAGGAATGGCAGCTTTAACTAGACCAATAGACCGTGAACAATCCGGAGGTATTTAACATAGAGCCTTTGGGCCCAAAGAGGTGTGATCCACTACTTTAGTATTCTGTCACGTAATGCCATGACACCCATTCCCCATTTTGTTTTCTAATTCGACTCCATGTATTACTATAATTTCTTCCAAGATTTAATTCATGGTGTTTATATTGCGATATTTAGAATTATCATATAGATAAATGGGACCATGATCACATATTCATAGGCAAAACTTATATAAAAAAACTTTCTAGGATCTTGTAGAGCAAATATAAGAAAAAACAGATTGTCAGACTATTGGTTGATTGGAACAATAAACCACAGAATAATAAGTGGGAATTATAATTAAGTCCTTCTTTTTGTATTTGGAACTTTGTTTAAGTCTCCATTTTAAGGGCAGCAAAAAATTCAAGTAGGTTAGTCTCTTGTGATTTCATGTTTATGTCCGTATATTTAGTTCTTTCAGTTTCATTTTTCACAGTTGACTCAGTCCTGTTGCCAACTGAATTTTACTGTTGTTACGACCGTTTTTTTATTTATCACANTTTAAGGGCAGCAAAAAATTCAAGTAGGTTACAGTTCAAAATTATACATACATCACTTAAGGGAGTACGAGTGTCAGAAATTTTGTAATTAGAATAAGAATTCTGACCTTTTGTTTTGAAGAACTTTGCTAATAGAACAAAATGAGCAAAAAATTTTGAAAATCCATGTAAGAAATTTTGATATATATGACGTTAAATTTTGGCGGGAAACAGTTCTCTCTAGAGTCTTCCTTCAATTTCCATTAGCTGTTTACATGCCTTAAAATATCTGAAATATAAAATCTTATATATTGTCAAATTTATGCATTTTAAAGTTACCTGTGATCAAGAAAATATGATACACATGCAAATTAATTTAACCCTGTTTGAGTGGATAAAACCCGAGGATATCGAATGCTTCTGAAATCTGACACTCATACTCCCTTAATAAAGCTGGGAATGAATTAAAAAAACATGACTCATTGATATTGTGACGGGTGCGCTAACGTAGCAGGACATGTTTTCCCTTCCGGAGCACCTGATGTCACTCCCGTTTTTTCCTGCGAGTTCACACTATGAGTGCCTTGGTTCTTAATGTTATCTTTTTATTTCCGTGCATTGTAGCTATCTCACGTCCTTGTTTTGTCTTTGTTTTTTTTCTGTTGCCGTTTTTGCCACGTCTTTGAACTTCGATTTTTGTGGTCATCGCTTCACTTGTTCCTTCGGTATTCTACTGTCGTTGTTTCTGAAAAGATGGTCAGTTCCCCAATATCTATAACAATAAGAGATTACAACAATTAATTGATAGTTATATCTGCTGCAATTTGGGAATGAGCTCGGTAAGAAAAAATCCTTACACTTTAAAACCAGAACATACAATAGGTAGTATATATAATTTTAATATGTTTTGGAGTAATATTTTACACCTTCTGTGTAAGCAAATAGTATATTAACTCTGAAAAACTAACCCATGACATAGGGGCTTTACTTTAAGTCACCATACCTTGTATGCATATTATAATTTTTATTGAAATATATATATACATTCATAACAAAATATGTTGACACAATATGCTGACTGAGAGTCAAGCCCCAGTGTCCTGTGGCTGTGGGTAAGCTTAAAAGAATAAGTCGCGGCGACTGAAAGAAATTTCATTTCAACTTCCAAAATATGGCAATATTGTCAACAACTGAACAAATAAAAGCCTATTTATATTATTATGAAGTAGTATTATACATTGTAGTAGAGATGTTGCATCCAAGACGTATACAAAGGCGTTTACGTAAGGCGCACATGGGAGGCGCTCGATTCAATGTACTGGACGTCCTGCACAGTACCTTACAACAATCGAGTGACAGAGAACAGTGTTCTGGATCTGTTCCGTCTGTACTGACATCAGAGGTGGTGTAGTGTGCACAGTCCGCCATTAAAGATGGATTCACATGTAAAAGATGTAGGAAAACAAATGTGAATTTAATGAATTTGTAACATATTAATAAATGCTTTCTAAAAGATAATAAAGGAAATACTTTATCCCAGTTGAAGCAAACTTAGAAGGCATTTCAAAGCTATTGATTTCTTCATATAACGATGCATTTATCAAANTTAACGAAAATCAGTTAGTCTGTCAAATATTAATATCTAAAAAAAATAAATAAGAGTCGGTCAATCAGTTACGTTGGAAAATTCATTTCATATGGCAAAAATGATGAGCCAGATATTATCATGACCCCCTTTCATATTATTGGAACATTAAAAAATATTAGCTTTAATATTTAATTTTTGACAAGTGTTAAACCTACAATGCGAGGCATGCTACTACAACTACAAATTCTATAGATCTCTATTGCATATTCATTGTTCCTTCGGTAGTCTACTGTCTTTGTTTCATTGTTTTTATTTTCATTATCAACAAATTCGTTCGCGAAAATAACTATCACACAATCGAAGTCCATTTTGATATAAGCACTTCCTGTTCCAAGCCATTCGAATCGCTTGTCCAGAACATTGTGATCGGAACATGTCCAGCACAGAGAATCGAGTGCCCCCATGGAGAGTAACGTAAATTAAGTCTCAAAAACCCGGCATCAGCTTGTCATTTTACAAATGCAATAATAAATACAAGTTAAGCTTTTTTAAAAAGCTTCCCGGTTTATAGCCATCAATACATTTATTGGGCATATATATATATGTAACAAAGAATTAAATAAATGGAATGATTGTTCAATCTGGGATAAAATGTAATACATCCTGCTAAGCTCACCTCGTTGTACTGTACTGTCTACATTTATTGACAAATATATACACACAATTAGTTTTACAAATATACTGGCATCCCTAGGAGCAACGAATCCATACCCGTATGTATGGATACATTTATAAATTGTAAAAAAAATGCTTTATCTTCAAATATTAAATTTCAACCTGTTAAACGATATTTTATGAAATATTCAAACAATCTTTGGTTTAAAGCTGCGACAAAACAGTTTCATTACTGTTCTGGCCGTAGATATAAAATTATGCACAATTTCCATATCGGAAGCCCTCAGGATAGATAATAATACCAGAGAAAATCTACTGATCGGATCAGATTCCGACCTTTTTAAAATACAGTTTGACGGATTCTTAAAGCTACCATGGCAACTGGAAATAAAGAAACAATTGCTTTTCCCTATACAAGTTGACTCCAATATAGCTAGTTTGGGTATTTGTCCACGGTTGTATTTTGCAAACTGATTACATTGAAGTCAATGACAATGTAAACATATATGAGGCAATCAGTTCGTAGTTAAATTCAAGTTTTTCCAATGTCTCCTCGAATGGTTTATATCGATGTGCAAATCAGTGGGATTACGGGGACGACGTACATCATTTAGCACCAGTATTACGCGGGAAATTCTGACCAATGAGCAAGCTTTGTTTTCGTTTCTGCAGTCATGCTTGAGTAGTTGATATGGCAAAAAGCCGTAGGTTTTCAAAAAACGATTTTTGAAAACCTACGGCTTTTTGCCATATCAACTACTATCTACGGGACTAACGAAAATAAGCAATTGTTATTCACTACAGTTGAGACGGGTAAAACGGGCTAGATTCTTAGTTCACTCACATTTCATGACACGGGTTATACATAACACTGACGTGTATCTCTGGTTCTACACTTTTGATTCCTATACATTTCTAGTAAGTCTGACAGGTCGTCACCAGTTACTCTCTCTATAACAAATATATTGTTAAAAGGATAATATAAATATACGATTTCCCCTTGAATATCAAGTATTTCATAAAAACCATACACCTTTGTTTTTATTTTTTTTAGATTGGTCAAATCATATGCAAGCATTTTTTTTAACTGATTTTTTATTATAAAAGTCAAACATTATTACTTGTCACAACGATNAATATATTTATTTTGTCCAGTAAGACTCAATGTTTTAAGTATGGATACCTGTCTCTGAGTCAACAAGTGTAGCAAATAAACTATGTTGACCTTTTTATTATTTTCTTACTTATCATTGTGAAAATAGAGAGAATGTATATGTATATATATTAATATAACTGCAAATCAAGTAATTGAGCAGTCACTGAGTGTATCTATATTTATAGGCCTTTCAACAACATGAATTGCAATTATAGTTATAAACTATCACACATAATAATTTTCATAACAGGACCCAAGCTGTCATAATCCCTAACAATCACAAACAATGGTATCCATTCTGCTATAAATGACAAAAAAATATCAATATATGTATAAAATCATTTATTTTGTCTCACAAAATTACTTTTCAAAGATAAAAATGATTAATCATCAAATACATATTCAGTTACTGAAAACTACAAAAATTTTGAAAAAACAAACAATCCTTGGATAAAATTTTTATCCAAGGATTGTTAACAATCCTTGTGTTCAAGGATTGTTGGCATACAAGTTAATTGATCCGATTAGGATTATACGAATAAAATATTTATTAAACTGTGAAAAATATTAACATGACAAAGCAATGATTTAGCTATCGATCGAGAAAAGACGTTGCCGACGGAGTTTTAGTTTTGCAGTAATTGACTGTAAAATATGGAGATACAACCTTATTGAAGAAAGTGCAAAATTTATGCACCATTTAACAATTAATAGACAGAGACACATCAACAGGGCAGAATTTATGTTTTTACTGTGTGTGTGTGTGTAAAAGGGGGGGGGTCAGTGAATTTCTTTGTAGAAAAAAATGAATGAAACTTATCGAATTGTTTGTAGTTTTTTATATTTCAAATCATTGCTGAATAAATTATAAATAATATATTTTATATGTTTCTATTTTCTTGAAATCCCGTGACTCTGTCTTGCAGTATTTTATGGTTATAGAAAAGGCTAAGGACATTATTGCAAACTAACCTACACAGAACTTAAATAGTCACATTTAATGACCCAACTTGACCATAGATAGCCATAATTGATCATTTTTATAATCACAACTTTTTCCACAGCCATGAAATCTGCAAGCATAAGGTCAGAATTACATATGTAATCACCTAACTTGATCATAAATAACCATAATTGATCAAAATTATTAATCGCAACTATTTCCACAGCCATGAAATCTGCATGCATAAGGTCAGAAAGGCATTTTATTACCCAACCTGACCATAGATAGCCATAACTGATCAAAATTATTAATCGCAACTACATGTATTTCCACAGCCATGAAATCTGCAAGTATAAGGTCAGAAAGGCTTTTTATTTCCCAACCTGACCATAAATAACCATAATTGATCATTATTATTTATCGCAATTAGTTCTGCAGCAATGAAATTTACAAGCATGAGATCAGAATGATATTTTATGACCCATCCTGACCATAAATAGCTATAATTGATCTTAATTATTAATTACAACTAATTCCACAGCCTAAAAATCTGCAGGCATGAGGTCAGATTGACATTTTATGACCCAACTTGACCATAGATAGCCATAATTGATCAAAATTATTAATCACAACTATTCCCACAGCCATGAGATCTGCAAGCTTAAAGTCAGAATGGCATTTTATGACCCAACCTGACCAAAGATAGCCATAATTGATCATTATTATTTATCGCTACTAGTTCTGCAGCAAAGAAATCTACAAGTATGAGGTCAGAATGACATTTTATGACCCACCCTGACAATAAATAGCCATTATTGATCATAATTATTAATTGCAACTAATTCTACAGCCATGAAATCTGCAAGCATAAGGTCAGAATGACATTTTATGACCCAACTTGACCATAGATAGAATTAAATGATCAAAATTATTAATCGCAACTAATTTCACAGCCATGAAATTTGCAAGCATGAGGTCAGAATTACATGTAATCACCTAACTTGACCATAGATAGACCTAATTGGTCAAAATAATTAATTGGAACTATTTCCACAGCTATGAAATCTGCAAGCATGAGGTCAGAATGATATTTTATTACCCAACCTGACCATAGATAGCCATAAATAGTCATAATTATAAATAGCAACTATTTCCACAGCTATGAAATCTGCTAGCCTATTTTATGTCTCAGCCTGAGCACAGATAGCCAAATATGGTCATAATTATGAATAGCGACTATGTCGACAGCCATGAAATCTGCAAGCATAAGGTCAAAATGACATTTAATGACCCAACCAACTAATAAATGACAATATATGGTCAGAATTCATCAACCGAATTTTATCATAGATATGAAATTTGCTAGTCTCAAGTAAACCATCCCATATAGATCTAACCAGTCAGGGTCATTATTTTTCATTGCAACTTTTATCACAGCCAAGAAGTTTGAGCCATATTTTATATATTTCTATACAAATACAAAAGTTCTATAAGCTATAACAAAATTACTTCCATGCATTTTTCCTTTCCTGATAAAATCACTACTGAGAAACGTGATGTACTTTCATTTTCACTAAAGTACAAGCACTTACATACATTAAATCTGACAGAAAATTAAGACCAACAGTGCTTCTTGTAATTAAGAAAATTTAATGTTTCGCAAAATAATGTGAGATGTCACATCGCAGTTTGAATAAAACAGAGGTTTCCCTCACATTTCGCATTTCCGGAACTTGCAGTTCTCACGCCGGAAGTTAACATAGCGAAAACCGGAACCGGGACTTGCAGTTTTCATAGACTTTAAAATCTCATACGACACCGACCTTTTTAAAATACAGTTTGACGGATTCTTAAAGCTACCATGGCTACTGGAAATAAAGAAACAATTGCTTTTCCCTATACAAGTTGACTCCAATATAGCTAGTTTGGGTATTTGTCCACGGTTGTATTTTGCAAACTGATTACATTGAAGTCAGTGACAATGTAAACATATATGAGGCAATCAGTTCGTGGTTAAATTCAAGTTTTTCCAATGTCTCCCCGAATGGTTTATATCGATGTGCAAATCAGCGGGATTACGGGGACGACGTACATCATTTAGCACCAGTATTACGCGGGAAATTCTGACCAATGAGCAAGCTTTGTTTTCGTTTCTGCAGACATGCTTGCAGCAAACCATTCTAGTACCCGATTTCCATGGAAACCGGGAATGATTTTTAGTAAGAATTTCTTACCACAGAAAGATCAGTTAAATGTATGAGCAAACCAGCACAAACCAAAAGTGGTCTTCATTACCCCAATCATACCCCAATCTGCGTCATAGAGATTGATTTACGAATATCTATTGAAAAAAATTTCTGAAAACTCGCAGCGAATTTTCACTATTTTTTTCCTTCAAATTGCTAGCTCCGCGTTTCGCAGCCGACACAGAGATCTATTTGATTTGATAAGACATGTTTATTTTGTGACCTCATAATTATTTCGTGCCACCAATTTGTCTGGGTTTATTGTACTTTGTTTCCTTATTTGTTTTTTTTTCAGTACATTTATTTTACGTGCCAGTAAAAATATCAATAGAGAAAAAAAATCCTAATTACATCTCACGTTTTTTTGCAAAGCTGACGTATTGAAAGTTATTATATAGATAGCGGTGAAAGATTGAGATTTCCCAGTGAAAGAAAAGTGATAATTAACTGTGAAATTATTTTCCATAATTTCACTCTAGGAAGTGACGTCACAATAGACGTTGTCTATGTTAAGTAAACGTCATAGCCTGGGATCCTGACCCATGCTGACTATCGCGCAAAGGCCAGGTGGAGTACATATTATTCAGGGCTAAACTGCCCTGAATCAATACTTCCGTTTGCGCATGCGTAGTCTGTTGAACGATAGATAAACAGAAAACCATACCATCGAAACGTTTTGATAAAAGAAAAATGTGTGTGTTATTTGTTTACAAGAAGCATTTCGTGTCAATCGTTCCCATGATTCCGCATTTTCGTAGACCAATCAGAGACGATTAACTTTTCTCATCCACCTGGCCCTATCGCGAGGTAATTGGCTCAGGTTCGACCAGGCTAGTAAACGTCACAGCGGATTAATCTTGATAACGTAGTTCATGAAATTAATCATCAACGGAACCATCAAATATGCGTGAAGATCTAAATAATAATAAAAACTATAACTAATCCTTGATTCTGATTATCGAAAATTCGTGAATTACTGCGTTATTCGATCATTCGTTGAATATTTTGCGATAATCAGAATCTTGGATTAGTTATAGTATAGATATACGTTTGCACGCATGGCACGGATGTATTATTCAAAGATCACGTATAAGATGTCTCACACATTAAACGTTCACTCTAAAACCACAAAGCATTTATTAACCTTTCAGTCCACTCGATTTATTTTGGTGTACTCGTTGAGGTTTCATTGCCATATTTTGAAGAATTTGCATAAATGAGAAGACGGACAGGGTATAGCGAGACCTGAAGAAAGGGGGGCAGAAAATTGAAAGGAGTGAGAGAAAGGAGCAAAGGGTGGGGGAAGGGGAACGGGGGAAGAAAAGAAGACAAGAAAGTAAGACAGATAGAGAAAAGGGACAGGGGAAAGGGGAAAAGAAGTGGGAGAGAGACACCCCCTGTCCACACCCTTATTAATTGGAATAGGCTTACATGATTTCACAGAGCAGAGGCATTGTTCGCACCAACGCAAAACATCTCTTTAAAAAGCATTACACTATATGTTTACTACATTTTTGAAAGTGTAAAGAAACAGTAATATTGCAACAAAATAAATCGTTAGAAAATCAGAATAACTTTCTAAGGTTATGATTATTTAATATCCAAATTCATGTCCTGCACTCCCTAATTTATACTTTTAGACTGATCCCGGTGTGGACAAAAACTGGTTCCCGATTCCTTGTTGTAATGTAATGAGCACTAAGGAAAATAGAAATATTCTAACGTGATTTTTTCAAAAACGGAATTATTTTTGAGAAAATCAAAGTTGCCAACATGAGAAGCAAAAGGAGTAAAATATTTTGGAACATTTCATTAGAGATATGGTCAATGGAAATAAAATATTTTTGTCAGTGACAGGCAACTGATTTCATGGTTCTTAAGTAAAATAAATGATAGTATAAAAGAAAATATTTTTATATCAGATGATTTTTAAGATTCAATAATCAGTACAAAATCACTTAAGATTAATTCAGCTATATCTGTCTGAATAAAACACCTACTTTGAAGTCTTGAATATTTGTGGTTGTCCACATCCAAGAAAGATAACTCTTACAAAGTGATAAATTAGGGAGTGCAAACCAGATCCTACCATGAACCTGGATATCACCTATTAGTTAGATTTTTACTTCTATTGTTACCAATATTTCAGCTATATCTGGAAGATATCAATTGGTCTATTAAATTATATTATTATATAGAGGACGGTGAAAGATTGAAAATTCTCAGTGAAATAAAAGTGATAATTAACGGTGAAATTATTTTCCATAATTTCACTCTAGGAAGTGACGTCACAATAGACGTCGTCAACGTTGTTGCTAAGTAAACGTCTCAGCGGATTAACATGGAAAACGTAGTTCACGAAAAAAAACTTAAATTAAACCATTAAATATACAAAGAGTGGTCTATATAAGAAAAACAATAACTATTCCTAGATTCTGATTATCGAAAATATTCAACTCATGATCGAAAAACACTGTAATTCACTCATTCGCTGCGCGCATTCGTGAATTACTGTGTTGTTCGATCATTCGTTGAATATTTTGCGATAATCAGAATCTCGGATTAGTTATAGTATGATTAAAAAAGTGAAAGAAAACAACAGGTAACCTGTACAAGTTTTCACTAAATGGCATTAGTACTTGTTTCATTTTTAAGAAAAGTCAGTGGTAAGGTTATATCGGTTTTTGTCACCCATCCCCTATTTTCATTTGTAAAAATCATTACATCGATTGTTTAAAGAAAGAACTAGGCATTGGAAATACCCAGGGAAATCCAACATACACAGCTACTACTCTGTATAAGGAGGAGATATTACAGAACCATAGATCTGTTTTGCTTTCCTTTGGGATTTCAACCAAAGATGAAGACACTGAACTCGGTACCAAAATTATACAAATGCCCATACAAACAACGGTACATCGCTGGAATTGCTAAATGTTCTACAAAAACTATTTCTGAACTATTAACATCCATCTTGACAGCCGTAAAAGAGGGCCTTCAAAAATATTGTGATACTAGCTTTTCAAGAAGTGGTGTAAATGAAATGTGGATATTAAAAAATTCTAAGGATCTGCTTGACATCTTAAAATCGAGATCATTATCACACTGTAACAGCATTAAAACCTTTGAATTTTCCACGCTTTATACTACAATTCCCCATCAACAACTGAAATCAAGGCTGAAAGATATAATTCATAGATGTTTCTCCCGCAAGAACGGCGAACAAAGATATAAGTACATTGTTATAGGCAGAGAACAAGCATACGTTGTGAAATACGACTCAGAATCACAGAAAAAA
>MJUU01033071.1:23011-37196 GCA_002080025.1 Modiolus philippinarum | reverse complement strand
TTTCTCCACTCATATGAAGCTGAATTCATCGAAGGGCTTCTTCAAAATAAAGATAAAAAAACTGGCCCAGTCCTTTAATTTCAGCTTCCGTTATATAGATGATATTTTATCACTAAACAATCCTCGCTTTGGTGATTTTCTTCATCTTATCTATCCAAAAGAGCTAGAAATTAAGGAAAGTACAGATACTTCCACATCAGCCTCGTTCCTTGACCTTCATCTTGAAATTGACAAAAGAGGTACACTACAAACTAGGCTATATGACAAACGCGATGACTTCACTTTTCCAATAGTCAACTTCTCCTTTCTTTGTAGCAACATTCCAAAAGCACCAGCATACGGAGTTTACATCTCCCAACGCATTCGCTACTCAAGGGCCTGTGGTCGATACAGTGAATACCTTGATAGAGCTCGGTTGCTTACAAATAGGCTACTTAAGCAAGGGTATGTTGCCCACAACTTGAGGTCATCACTACAGAAGTTTTACTGTCGACATCACGATCTTGTGGACCACTATGGAATATTTGTTTCCCAGATGACAACAGATCTTTCTCTTTGCCACTAAAGTTTGTTTTTCCTCTACCGGATTTGACTTTACTACCGGAGTTGACATGTTCAACACGGCGGGTGTCTTATAAGAAGCAGGAGATGCTTACTCTACCGGTGCACCTGATCTCACCCATGGTTTTTATTGGGTCCGTGTTGTTCATTTTTTGTATATGTGCGTGTCTTCATTTTCTTTTCTGTGCCGTGCTCATGTTATGTCTTCGTTTCTTTGTTTTTCCGACGTTGCCATTGTCCTTGGATTGTTCTTTTCAGACTGACGGTTCGGTTCTCACTTACTTCACCTAAAATCAGAATATTTTTTTCGAAAAAAAAAACCATAGCCCACTCCCCTCTTCAGGTTAAATGGTCGGTCCCTAAGAATCATTCACCTAGCTATTCTACTCGCACCACTGAGTGAACAAAGTACTTTAACCGTAAATTGGATTTATTGTAAGTCGTAGTCAATTATTCCGTTATAAAAAGTTATACTGTGTATGAAAGATTCACGGGATAAAAATACCTAAAATGGTCTAAATATATATACGTATACGTTTATACGTAAACTTTTCCGTATACACATTCGATGCAAAATGTCTAGTTATGACTTTCAGAATTAAGTACAAAAAACCCTGTACTAATGCATTTTTGGTAATTAGATGTTATCAAGTCATTAATGCGGTCTGTTCGAATGATTCTTTGACTTCATTGATTATAAGCCTGTATTAACCTGGTTAACGTTGGTTTTTCTTTGAGTGTTTTATTATTTTTATCTCTCAACCATTTGGTTAAATGGTTAATGAAACATTAAACCGTGGTTCAGACCATGTTTCAAGAATGTTTCAAGATGGCGGGCATATATTATTATCAGAAACTTTAAACTTGTTTCATTTTTAACTACAAACCTGTTTTAGGTTCAGCTTGAAACATGCTTCAGGTTATGTTTGACCTAATTAAATATGTTTGAGAATTAAAAAACAGGCCTTATTCTTCATTTTTATTTCATTAAAAAATATGATACAAAATTATTTTAAAAAGTTGCATTGTTATTTCACTTACTCTGACAGCTGACAAAAAAGGTGTGATGGTTTTTAAGGGTCGTTTACTTGCACATAATTACATTTGCCCCTGAGGTCCCATTGTACAGTTTACACATGCATGTAGTTTTATTCGCATACAGTATTTCCACGAAAGCAAATATGAAAACGTTATATGTAAATATGCAGTGATACTGGGGGCTCTCCCTCCCGAATATATAATGTTGTCTATTTCTCCTGTGGGCAACATCTAACTATGTTTCACAACATCACATTATATAATATTTATCATTTGTGCCATATTTTATTTTATTTTATTATTACATTGTATTTTTGTTCAGTTCTGTATTTTGTTAAAAATCATCAAAGACCAATGTAAATCTGTTTTTTGGGCATTTGTTTGTAATTATTCTCCCCCGTATGAGCTCGTGGATTGCAAATAAACTTCATTTTATTATCTTATCTAATACATATGTAAAACTGCATATGAATTGGGCCTAAGATTAAAAAGAAATCCAAATGTTTAATGTGTTGACCCGGGGGGGGGTCTTTAGCCGTTAGTAATAAAAATCATGAGTAAGTGTCTAACATTACTAAATTCTTGAGGATTTACCCATGATGGCCCCTCAGTGTGGCTGCACACGGAATGCAATTTTCTGGCGAGACCGTTGTATTTGATTATCAACGTTTTGGCATAATTTGCATTTTGTGTTAATGCATTTTTTTTCAAGGAAAGGCTTCGGGGGGAAAGGTCTAGAAAGCGAAATAATTTTTCACAATGTGATTTTTTAATTTTTTTTTCATGTAAACATTGGGTCTTATTTCAGAATTAATTTCATTGGTCTAATATACTCATGTACCAAATATTCAACATTTTTCTATATAACAAATAGTACATGTTAGGACAGAAAATCTGTTGGTAACATATAAAGTAATGATTTAAAACTATGGCTATGATAGGAAAAAGTTAAACGACATATAAACTTATCCCCAAAGCGATACTTATTCTAGAACTTGCTGTTGTTCGAATAGCCAAAAATTATGATCTTCTGCAAACCGTTTACTGTCGACCACGTTAGTGCATAAGAATCAAACTAAGAAGAGTCCGAATTGCAATAGCTTGGGAAAACGAATATTATTTGAGGTTAAGTACTTCCATTGCGAGAGAGATATACATGTATAGACAATTTCCCTCCGGACGCTAGTTGTCCGAACAAAAAACTACTGTTTTTCCTTTTTTGAGGGTCACTTGCCCCTCGTTAACCAGGCTTGATCTTTTTCAGTAAGTGCACTTTGACTACACAATAAAAAGATGTTGCATCAATTGTATGTTCTTAGTTTCTAGCTGGCAAATGATACATAAAAAGTTACTTAGCGTTGGTGGATCTAGGGGAAGGTCCGGGGGTTGGAACCGCCCTTTTAGTGGAAGATCATGTATTTTCAAATGAATATACTTGTATTTTACTATTTTACGCTCGGCGTAATTTTCTTTAATTTCTTATTGGACCCCCCCCCCCCTTTTTCAAATTGTCTGGATTCGCGACTGCTCAGTTGTACCCGAAAATATTGTTATGACTGCTAGAGAGGGCTGATAACCTATTTATCTTGGTCTTTTTGTAACTAAAGAACAAGCATGCTTATAAAATTAAGTTATTCCATGTTATTTTCACGTAGTTTTATTATTAATATTTTCTTTGAAAAAAAAAAAATTATCAAACACTTAGACATTATATGACACTTAGCCAATTATTGGAAAAATGAATATGTCTTCGATAAGAAGCTTTGCAACATTTCCAAAGCCATACTTTCTATTTGAATCTTATTCTACATCTTCTTATAACTTCATTAATTTGATTTATAATTTCTGCATTAGATTCATTCGGCAGTACTTTCCCTCATACTGTTAAGGTGAACTCGATTGATCAAGCTGAATGTTATTGAGAAATTTCCCGCGCCACGTGCGATAAGTGACAGTAACCACGTGAAAAATTCCCGTGCTACCTGTGAGAGTATATAAACTGGTAGACCTAGATATTTTCATCTCCTTGAACACCACCAGATATAGAAGACGTTGAAGTGAGTATTGCTAATTTTACATTGGATATTAATACCTTTTTTCTTGTTTAGAAACTTTTACACGGGATATCTTATTTAACATGGAAATAATTTGCATGATTAATTTCTCAAAATTCACTTTAACGAACCTTAAATTAAGAAACTTCGCATCTGAATTATCGTCGTTATTTTTTTAAAATTTTTTTTTTTTGATAACATTGCCCTTTCTTACCAAAGAACAAAATGCATCGAATGAGTATCAATCTTCATCCAACGTCGATTGCGTGATTGTCTAAGCTCCATCGTGCCTTACTGGCCGATTTCGATTGCTATTTTTTTCTCCATTTGTAGTCCCATAACACGACTTCGCATTTTCATTCCTTTTTTAACGTTTATGTCGGATTTTTTCATTTTATAATTTTTTTTTAAAAGTGCGAAGTCATCGGATCTTTCAAATTTCCATTAGCACTTTCCGACATGATTTCATGTCGGAAATAAAATTCGTTTTCTATCGGAGTGTATGCCGTGTTTTCAAATCTATTTAAATTTTCATGGGCCTCATTATGTTATTCATTAAAAAACGCCTCTCCCTTGCGGTTCAGACTATTATTCGCAACACTAATAAACTTTCCAAGCGGTGCAATATCTAGAGCTTTCGCCATATTTCAATGATTTTCGAATTTGAAAAAAAACGAAGTTCGTCATAAAAATTCTTGCAAGAAGTTTTCGCACAAGTATTTATAATTTTAAAAATAAAAATCTGACTTCATGAATCTTAATCCATTGTCTCTTTTTTTTGTTTCGATGAACAATTTCCCTTATACAAAAATGTAAAAACATTTCGAGACGACCCACCAGGTAAAACAAGTCGGGTATTAATTATAATGTCACAACAATAGAACCTTTCCCACGAGAGTGTCAAAAAACGACGTTTTAGATGTCTATTTATGGATATTTGTTAATATTGAGTAAAAATACTAAAAGATTGCAGGTATTAGAAATCAAGCGATGGACAATTAACCCCACAGCTTTTGATTTTAGTAATGATGAAAAGCACTATATTTAGGAGAATGACACAGCAGTAAATTTTTATCTACATCGTTTTGTTTATGATTTTGCAAATTCATTCTTACCAACTTTCGATTTGATATTCAAGAATGAAGTTGGATTTTCTGCTTGTACTAAAGTAAACTGTAAAATGCATAAATTCATTTTTATGAGTTTAATTCTAAACCAGAGAGCAAACTGTGACTATGTCTTGTAAAACACAATTTGCTACGGGTTTTTGGACACGTACGATAGGACCTCGCGCTGCATGTTAAAAGTCGGAATATACGAAAAAGAAACAGCGCGAGCTTCTATATTGTATCACTACACCATTTGTTTTATGAAACGTTTAACCGTGGTCCAGAGTATCAAAATGGATGGCATCTATTTTGATCAGACACCTTAAACATGGCATCTATTTTGATCAGACACCTTAAACATATTTTATTAACTATAGGCCTGTTTTCAAATATAAAAGTTTTCATGGACCTTCACATGTAAATCATTTAAAAACCTTGCCATTCGACTAATTATTCCCAACACTAATATATAAAATAACTACCAAAGCGGTGCAATATCTAGAGCATTCGCCATATTTCCATGATTTTCGAATTTGAAAAAAACGAGTTTTAAAAAACGAAGTTCATAAAAATTCAAACAAGAGGTATATTTCGCACAAGTAGTTATAATTTTAATTTGGAAAATCTGACTTTGCACCAGTCTTTCTCCATTGTTTCTTTATTTCGGTATAATTACATCCATTCTGCTTCGTATGGAAATCCCCTATCTAATTGGATACGAGTACTTCCGATCGTTTAACAACACCAGCACACGACTCCTTTACAACGACAAAAGTAAACATAGACGGCGGAGTAATGGTGCATCATTCACGTGAAGTTATCTTGCGTGAACACCTGTATTCCATTTCCGGAATGTAATTATAAGTATTCAATGCAATATTTTGTAGTTTTATTGTCGTGTAAAAGCTTGGATATTGTCCTGAATATTTAAATATAAATAATTTTGAATTCAGAAAACTCATAACCAAACTCAAGTGATCACGCTCTACCTGTAGAAAAGGAGAGGCATTTAAAAAAAAAAACAGAAATGAAAGGCTGTCGGTCGTAAATATAAAGTAATACAAGATAAACAACACTTCATATTAAATTGTGTGACCAATAATTGTCTCAGACTGTCATATTTTCAATTTCAATATTCCCAAAATATTTATTTTGATCAACTATCGGATAAATATATTTCAACTCGATCAACACCAACACAAGTAAGTCAATTGTTTATTATAGTGACATGTGAACTTGTGGAAAGCGCCAACCACAAAAAATAGAAAAACTCTTTAGTTACTGAAACTGAGTTTTTCTCAACTTAAATTCAATTTTTTGTTACTAAATTCGAATTAACGCTACTTAAAATGAGTATTTTGTGTTGTTCCCGCGCTGTTAACGCCAATTAAAACACCGAAAATGTATTAACAGAACTTAATGATAGTTAATTGCTTAATTCAAGTAAATGCTTTTTTTTTAATTGATGTGAATTTAAGTAGAGAAACTGTTTCAGTCACTAAAATTTAGTTTTTATATTTTTTGTGGTTCGCGCGTGCATTAAGTTTTCCACTGAATTTGAGTTAATAGCCGAAGTACTGTTTGAAACAACCATTTTGATTAGTTGAAAGGTTTGTTATGGATTTAGGAGTGTAAAAGAATTCCATCCGAATTTGGATCTTTGAAATGCAGGATTAGTTGAAAGGTTTGTTTTGGATTTAGGAGTGTAAAAGAATTCCATCCGAATTTGGATCTTTGAAATGCCCAAGATTTTCATATTTTTTCTGTCGATTGCTTTTTTAAAGGTCTTGTAGAAAAACTTTTTGTGGTTTTAAAAAGTGTCAATAATGCAATGTGTGTAACGCTAATTATTTAGATATAGAAAATAAATCTATAAAAAAAAATAACCTGTAAAAAGGTAAACATTCCAGAATTTCGATCAAAAGCGTCTTTCAGGATACCTTAACCATCTCGTACGAGTAAATTGAAAAAGTAGGATTAAGGGTCATAAAAATATCATTTTCAAATTTCCCCCGAAATTCATGTAGTTTGCAACACGTGGAACTCTTTGGAAAAGGATATGCTAAATTAGTTTTTTTAAAATGAAAATTACATTTTAAGGTTGACATTCAATTGCAAACTATTTTTTTCAAATGCTACTTATTATGAATACAAATTTATGTAATTAAATCTCAAATGTTGACATTCAATTGCAGACTATTTTTTTCAAATGCTACTTATTATGAATACAAATTTATGTAATTATTAAATCTCGACATTAACGAATTGCTTTGGAAAAAAAAACAGAACAAAGATAAACAAAAACAAAACAATGAATTTTGTACTTAGAAACACGTTGAACTTGACTGTTAAAACTATTTTATTTATATAAATTGAATTTTCGGTACACGGTCAACAAGGTAAAAGGTTAAGTAGAGAAAAACTTAGTTTTTCTCGACTTAAATTCAATTTAATTAAACTCAATTTATGTTATTCGGGCGCACTTAATGATGAATTGCTATTTTCTCTACTTAATTTGTTTTTCTCATTAACAGCAAATATCTTTAAGTGCTTAATGAATTTAAGTAGCGTTAATTCGAATTTAGTAACTTAAATTGAATTTAAGTAGAGAAAAACTAGGTTTTAGTAACTTAAATTGAATTTTTCCTTTTGTGCCATATGAACTATACAATAAGGCGCATTACTTTTCCGGATGTTTTTTCAAATGTAGATTACATGTATTAGTTTCCGCAAATTTTTCGTTTCCGAAAATTGACCTGGTTCAAAAGGCAGCTTTCATTACTATTTCAATGTAATTAATGACTCCTCCCCCCATTACTGATGGTTAAAAATGACAAATTGGTCGTCAACTTTGCACAGCAATGTACTTGGTAGATCCATAAATCCAGTAAAACAATTCAATACATGTACGATTTAAAAAAAATTAACACGAGAAGTGAACATAATGGTCAAAGATTCTCTCCTGTTTAACCTATAAAATGAAATTCTTGAAAAAGTATCAACGCAATAAACATTTGTTTGCGAAAATAGTACATGTATTTCTTAAATATTGTACAGTAAAAAAGTACAGTAAATCACCAAAGTTGCATATTTAAATAGGAATCCCAAGTTTAACCGAGACTTACCTTGGTAAAAGTTGAAGGTTGAACGGGATTCTGAGAGTCGTATATCTACTGAACTTCAACTTTTACCAAGGTAAATTGTATATCCCCTTCATAAATCTGACAAGAGGATGTGAACCCACATTTATTCCATCACTAACTATTCCAAATGCTGAAAGTGCAGATCCAGCAGAATTGATTGCAGAGTTCATATAAGCTTGGAGTGCCAGATATAAATCAAAAACCAAATTCTGACTCAAAAGTACTTTGAAATTTATCAATCTTCTTTTCACATCAAAAGTTGAGCCATTTTCGAATGTACGTAGAATACTGTGTCCCTGATCTCCGAGGCCATGATATCGGTTGTTCTAGAAAATTGTTTATTTTCATAATATTTCCTGATATAAGACATGCCATCAACCTTAGTTTTTTGCACAGTGGATGAACTTCGAGTTCTCGATTGAACAATTTGTCCATTATCGGATTGTCTATAATCAACTGCATCAAGTTGGAAAAACCAGCTCTTTGTTGGCCAAACAGGTGCTATAATTATGGGGGTGGAGAAGAGGGGTCATGATCCCGAATTCCCGGCTAAAAAAATGTCAATTTCCGGATTCCCGGTCATGAAATGACCCTTTCCCGAATTCCCAAGAAATTCAGAATCCTTATCATTTAAATCCGCTCATATAGTGTAAAAATAGGTAAACGTGGAGTTATAACAATACTTTGACAGTATTATTCTGCTGTTTTATTTTCATATACGGCCACATATGCCACACATAATCCTTACTCTTTGATTACCTGGCTAAATCTGTTTTGCTTTCCATTTGGGATTTCAACCAAAGATGAAACGATCTCCCCTCCTTATACTGCATGGGTACCCAAATTACACAAATGCCCATACAAACAACGGTATATCGCTGGATCTGAAAAATGTTTATTGACCTCCAATCTTGACAGCCGTAAAAGAGGGCCTTCAAACTTATTGTGATACTAGCTTTTCTAAAAGGTGTAAATGAAATGAGGATATTAAAAAAAACTCTAAAGATATGCTTGACATATTAAAATCGAGATCATCATCACACTGTAACAGCATTAAAACTTTTACTTCTCCACACTTTATACTACCATTCCTCATGAACAACTGAAATCTCGGCTGAACGATTTAATTCATAGATGTTTCTTCCGTAAGAACGACGAACGACGATACACGTACATTGCTATAGACAGAGAACAACCATACTTTGAGAAGACTCATAAATCACAGAAAAAAATATACAGAGGAAGAAGTGATTAAAATGTGAGTTTCTGACGGACTATATATTTGTCGAGTTTGGAGGACTATCGGAATTCCAATGGGCACAAACTGTGCACCTCTTCTAGCAGGTCTGTTTCTCCACTTATATGAGGCTAATATTCATCGAAGGGCTTCTTCAAAATAAAGAAAGAACTGGCGAAGTCATTTAATTTCATCCTTTATATAGATGATATTTCAAAACTAAACAACACTCACTTTGGTGATTTTTTTTAATCGAAACGAGCTCGAAATTAAGGATTCTTCAGATACTTCCACCTCTCCGGGCCTCGTTCCTTGACCTTCATCTTGAAATTGACAAGAGGTACAATACAAATTAGGCTGTATGACAAACGCTAAGACTTCACTTTTCCAATCGTCAACTCCCCTTTTCTTTGTAGCAACATTCAAAAATCACCGACATATGGAGTTACATCGCTCAACTCATTCGCTACTCAAGGGCGTGTGGTCGATATAGTGACTATACCTTGATAGGGTATGATACCCATAACTTGAAGTCATCACTACAGAACTTTCACGGTCGACATCACGATCTTGTGGACCGCTATGGGTATCTGTTCCCAGATGACAACAGATCTTTTTCTTTGCCACCAAAGATGTGTTTCCTCTACCGGATTTGTCTTTACCACGGGACATGGCGGGTGTCTTATAAGAAGCAGGAAATGCTTACTCTACCAGTGTACCTGATTTCACCCATGATTTATTGGGTAAGCGTTGTTCATTTTTCTTTTCTGTACCGTGGTCATGTTATGTCTTTGTTTCTTTGTTTTTACGATGTTGCCATCGTCCTTGGAATTTTCAAACTGACGGTTCGGCTCTAACTTACTTTACATGAGCTTTTAGTTTGCCTTAATCGGAGAATTCGGTCGATGTTTGCTTATGTTGCACTATATGTCTGATTTTGTTGATAAAATCTTTTAATCCTGTTCTTTGTAAGTACAAAGAGTAAATAAGGTATGAAAAGATAAAGTAAAAGAAATATAATTCAGTTGCGCATTTTAAACTCGTGCCTACTTTATTTCAGTCTCACGACAAACTTTGAAAAAAAACAAGGTTACTACACTTAGGCACGGACCATTTGATTTTCAGGAGGGGGGCCTGGGATTTTCACCAGAGGCGGGAAATTTCTTTCGCCCGCGAAATACACAATGCTAGAAAATTTTGTTGAGCCGGGCTTTTTTTATTAATGGACAGGATCAGGGCCAGATTATTTTTTTCAACCCAGATGCTGGCCAGAGATTTTTTTGGGGCAAAAGTCGGGGCCAGAATTTTTTTCTAAAAAATACCAGCCCCCCCCAAACCCCCCCCCCACCGAAAATCAAATGGTCCGTGCCTTAGGTGCGTTGTTTGTGATGTTATTTCAATTTTTACATCGTTTATGCACAAGAATCAAACTATTTGAAAGGTGAAAACAAAATCAACAATGATTATTCACAAATACCGTCTAGTATATCACATTGATTCAATATTTAAAGAACGACATTTTGAATGTATCACCTAAAAAAGTATTGTAACAAACCTTAAAAATATTTAAAGTGTAGAATGTCTCTACAGAACATAAATACATCGCGTAGCAAAGCAGGATTGGTCTTTTGTTGAATAAAACAATCTCGGGTACTTTATATCCCGTTTTCCCCGATATAAAAATCGCAAAAAGCAATCCCGGTAACTTTGTATCCCGAATTCCCGATAATAAAATGCACCCTTTCCCGGATCTCGCTTGGTTTTAATCCCGAATTCCTGGTCAAATTTTCATCAAATTCCGAATTCCCGTTCAAAAAAATGCCCAATCCCGGCGTCCCGGAAAAGGTCTTCCCGCTCTCAATTATCATGCGTTCTGGCGTGTCGCTTCTCTTCTGTACTACTCTGCCAAGAAGACTGAAATGAGGAAAAGCATGTAAATTAAGATGACCAAGATATAGAAAAAGCAAGAATTTTTCATTCTGGATCAGGTTTCCAGGATGCATAATTAGGCAACTGTGTTCAATCTACAAGCAAATAGATCTAATTTTTGGACACCCCATATTCCTGTAAGCTTTTCGAAAATCTCTTAACATCCTTTCAATATTTTCATTGAACTTTCTACTTTCACTATCAGCAACATTTTCTTATGTTGGAACATAATTGGTTGATATCCAAATTTGCCTTTCAATATACCAAGACCAAATTTTATATGCTAAAAATTATTGCACTCTACAGATTTTATTCGAACCATATTATTGATATAGGCTATAGCACATGTGTTATCTATTCTCAAGCCAATGTGACAGTTGTTTATGTTTTTGCAAAAGGACATAACTCTAAATAATTCATGTGATGCATTTGTTCCGTCTCATCCCATCTATCCCCAGTTTTGACACTTACACATACAGCTCCCCAACCGAGCTTTGAAGCGTCACTTTTGATAAATCGGGGGTTACCATAATCAATTTTCTATATTGATCTTTTATATTTTTAATCCACCATTCAAGGTCATTTTTCATTACATGTATTACATCTACTTTAGCATCAAAATTACCTTTTAAATTTTTCAAACCATGTATTTTCTGAAATTCTAAATTTCATAATGGAGCTTTCCCTGTTCAACTGCAGGGAAAACCGAGACCAAGTACCTATAACTTTTGCAAGATTTCTAAGTGTTACATTTTCTTTGTTATATAATTTTGAACATTCAGACATAACCATGTATTTTGTCTTGCGGTAATACACAAATCATTTTTTTCAGAGTCTATGAAAAACCCAAGAAACTTTTTTTGGTTGGCTAAAATATAGATTTCTTTTCGTTGATTACAAAACCAACTCGTTCAAATAACCATCTTGTGTCACTCACATTGTCCAAACATTCATCATTGCTTTCTCCAATTAGAAGTGAATCATAAATATCCTAAATTTTCTAAGCATACTATAAACTGGTTTTACTAATTTTGTAAAGTATATTAGGGCACAAGTCATACCAATTGGAAGACAAGTATACTGAAATTTTATTTTTCCACATAAATCGTAAATATTTTCGGTCTTCAATTGCTATAAAATATGCATGGCGTGTATCAATGGATGCCATGAAACAGGTCTTATAAGCTTTAATGCTGTTTCAAATTTATCGATTTTAAAGTGATGATATACAATATTTTCATTCAGATCTTTTAAATTGAAAATCATTCTGTATTCCCCATCTTTCTTTGGTACTATAAAGATAGGGGAATCATACTGATCATCTGAAAACTCAACCTCCTCAATAACTTCCAATTCCAGAAATTCTAAAATTCGTTTATCTTTAATTTTTTCCTCATTTTTTGAAAATATCATTGGTCTTTTATATTCATTTCTGCATGGCTGTATATCATCATAAAATTGAATGACACTTTCAATTTTTTCCGTCTACTTGCCTTAAATTCAGATTAATTTTATTACCTGTATTGACCTCTTTTAGTACCGGGCTTCCTGCCCATTCGTCTGAAGTTTTTTGGATAACCACTATATCTAAAGGGTCCAGGATAGTCCGTGACCTTTTGTTACACTCATATCCTTGTCTTGATCTTTATTTAAACCGGAGGCCACCTACCTCTACCTCCTCTGCGGCCAACGAAACGACCAAATCGTCTCCGATATCCATCGCCTCTCCCCTTTACAATTTTACGTCCAACGAAACGACCAAATCGTCTCCGATATCCATCGCCTCTCCCCTTTACAATTTTACGTCCAGTTTTATTCACAGAGTCAATGTCGGACATTTTTTTGGAGATATCATCCCCATACAAGATAAGATACATTTATTCCAATCAAGGTCCCTCAAGGGGCAATTACAAATATAACATTCATAATTCAGACACAACAATACAACAAAATTATTGTAACAAGTTAATATATTTATACAAGTGTGCCTGTAACCCAGACGAGAGAGGTGGCATAAACACTGTCAGATTTTTTTTTTTATTTATTTTTTTTTGTAATATTTGTAAGTACATACGCACGCATCATAAATAACAATATCAATATCAACAAGTTGTAAATCTGCAAGGATGTGTTGCTTCATAAGAGCAACCGCACTGCTCCTCGTGTCTGATGTAGAAAAACCACTAGTTGAAAAAAAAAATAAAATTAAAAAAAATAAAATAAAAATAAACGATGTATCGTAAATCTACAATAGACACCAAGGGACGATGCTCTAGGATATGTAATATCTACATTCCTCCTCGTGTCTAATGTAGAAGTACAACCATAAAAAGTATATAAAGTGAAATTAGTTGCCGGTCTACAAGAGACACCAAGGGTTGGTGCTCAAGGATGTGCGGCATGCAGGTACTCGGTAAATGGCACAGACGGTGAACATATGTGATAATAATCAAAGCTCAAATCGGGTCTATGCAAGTCCCTGCGTGTTAAATTAGCGATTACAGTGTCCCAACAGGCCTAAAGCATCTGTCAATATCTTTCAGTTCTTGAATTGGTACCTCAGTTCTTTTCTTTTTTTAAATCTAGTTTAACATTGGTGATTAATATAGCTACTTTTATGATGTATCCTGTTTTCCTCACCTCTTGTGTAGTCTGACAATGGGTCTCAAATCAAGCGATTAACACAACACGTGTTTTAGTGAGCATTTTACAATTTTCTGGTCGATTTATATTTTTGTCATCTGTAAAAGCTGGTGATCAGCCATACCATTTTGAAAGAAACTTGACTAATTCAGCCAAGTCTGAATCAACAGGAGAGTCAACTTTCTCCTTCACTTAAAATTTTTCCACTAAAGCTTTAAAGTTACCACCTGAAGATTATCTGACTCTCTGTTTGTACTTGTCTCATTTTCAGGTTGTGTTTCAACTGTTTTTGACGTAGCTAGGGGTTCATTATTTTCATCACTGGCAATCCCGTCAAGTTGCTCACCCTGTTCGCCATCAAATAATTGGTCTTCGTTATAGTCGTAATCCTCGTACAACTCATCGACCCTTTTGGACAACTTGTCTTGGTTAGTTTGAATAGTTGTCAAACATGACATAACATCAGCTAAA